>JAJONS010004814.1:0-68135 GCA_029582315.1 Solanum tarnii x Solanum tuberosum | reverse complement strand
CTAGGAAAGGAAAAGAATAGCATAGGGTCAATTTTGGAAAAGGACTAAGGACCCATAAAGTCTTGACTTAAAAATTGTGCCCCTTCCCGTCTTAGTTCGCCCTTTGTTGCAGCCTGACAGTGCTTCATATTTCGGACATAACTTTTTACTCCAAGGTCAGAATTGGGCAAACTCGGTGGCGTTGGAAAGAGGACTCAGAGACCTTTAATTGGATAGGTAAATGTCCACATAATTCATTTTGAGCTAAAAGATATGACCATTTAAAGTTGACCCTTACAACTCACTAGATCAAATGAATAGTTTCCGAACGTCACTGTCATTTCTCATCATTTCATCAAGTTCTCAACTCCAAACTCACATGTGAGGCTCTAGTTTCACTAGTTCATTTTTAGGGTCGTCACATCATAGTTCTTGGTATTCTATTCATCCGGGAGCCACCAAGATGTACTGTGATCTACGAGAAGTCTATTGGTGGAATGGTATGAAAAGGATATTGCGGGATTTATAGCCAAATGTTCTAATTGTCAACAAGTTCAGGCTGAGCATCAAAAGCTGGGAGGCTTTTTGCAAGATATACCAATTCCCACTTGGAAGAGGGAAGAGGTGAATATGGATTTTACTGTGGGTTTGCCTCGTATCCGAAGGCAACATGATTCTATTTTGGTCATTATAGATAGGATGACAAATCAGCCCATTTCATTCCCGTCAAGGTTTCTCATTCGGCGGAAGACTATGCCAAGTTGTATATAAATGATATAGTTAAGTTGCATAGGGTTCCTTTATCTATTATTTCTGATCGGGGTACTCAATTTACTTCACACTTTGGAAGTCATTCCAAAAAGGGCTTGGTTCTAAGGTTAAGCTTAGCACGATTTTTCATCCCCAAATAGATGGTCAAGAGGAACCCACTATTCAAACCTTAGAGGACATGTTGATGCCATGTGTGATAGATTTTAAAGGTAATTGGGATGACCACTTGCCATAGGTAGAGTTTGCCTACAATAATAATTATCATTCTAGTATTGGTATGGCTCCCTTTGAAGCCTTGTATGGTAGGAGATGTAGGTCTCCGATTGGTTGGTTTGAGGTAGGTGATATTGCTCTTATTGGTCCCGAATCAGTTTATGAAGCTATTGAGAAAGTTCGGCTCATTAGGAAGAGGTTGAGAATGGCTCAAAGTAGACAAAAGTCTTATGCTGATGTGAGAAGAAGGGATCTAGAATTTGAATTTAATGATTTGGTCTATTTGAAAATCTCACCCCTGAAGGGTGTGATGAGGTTTGACAAGAAAGGGAAACTTAGTCCCCGGTGTGTAGGCCCATATCAAATTTTGCAACGTATTGGGAAGGTTGCCTATGAGTTGGCTCCTATTCAACCAGTATTTCATGTTACTATGCTTAAGAAGTGTATTGGAGATTCAACATCCATTATTCCCTTAAAAGGGTTGAGAGTTGATGAAAGCCTTTCCTATGAAGAGGTTCCGATAGAGATCCTAGATCGGCATGTCAAGAGATTGAGAAACAAGGAAATAACTTCCGTGATGGTTTTATGGAGAAATCATTTAGTTGAGGGTGCTACTTGGGAGGCCGAGGACGATATGAAGTCCCGATATCCTCATCTATTTCCTTCTACTCCTATTCTAGCTTGAGGTAATTAGTTCCTCTTGAGTTTTAGTGTTTTGGAAGTCATGTGTGTTGTATGAGCTTTTCCATGATTTCCTTATGTTGTGCATGTTCTTGATGAAATTTATGTTTAGTAAGAAAAATGAGTTTTTATGATTGACTTTCCTCATGTTGTTGTGCATTTAGTATGAGTAGCTTATTTGACTTCATGAGATGAGTTGATGAACATGCCTTAGTATGCTTTTGATAGTAATTGCATATTGGCTCCATGATGATGTGTTGAGCATTATTTTAGTTGGAGAAGGTAGTTTCTCCTATTAATATGAGAAATATTGAGTTTCATGCATATTGGGTTGTTTGATGTAGTTCCTACTTCCTTGTATTGCATTGACTATGTTTTGAGATGTAGTTGGTGTTTCCCCCTTTGATTTGTGCATTATTTTGATGTTTAATGCATGATGGGCTACTAGTCTTGAGTCTTTAATTCCGTAAGGTGTCTAGATCACCATTCGAGGACGAATGTTCCCAAGGGGGAACTACAACATTTTACACGTTCAACCACCCTAGAAAAGTGTGGCCTAAACTATCAAAAAATGTGGCCTTTGATCAAAGGCCACATTTATTGACTTTAGGCTATACTTTTCTGGGGGTGGCCTAAAGAAGCTTAACCTTAGACTTTAGGCCACGCTTTTCAAGTGTTATCTTATCAGCTATGCTTCAAAAGTGTTGCCTATGAGGAAAAAAGCCACGCTTTGCATTACCTGTTTTAGCAACATTTCTATGTCCTACAACTATACTTTAAGCGTAGCCTTTGCTTCCTTATTGGCTACGCTTCTGAAGTGTAGCATTTTTTAGCTTATCTACAACACTTTGAAGTGTAGTCTTTGCCAATATTCATACGACAATTTCCAATTAATAAGCTACACAATTAGCGTCCCTATGGCAACAGTTTTGAAGTTTTGCAATGTTATTTTGGCTATAAAAATATTTATATGCCACATTTTTTTAATTGAAAAATTACAATATAGTTTTACAATAAATAAGCACTAAATTAGCTAATAAATAATTCAAATGTATAGATTGGCAATAAACATCGAAAAACAATGTTTGGTACTAAACATACATCTAAAGCAATACATTATGTACTAGCAATAAATTTCACAAAACCAAAAATAATATATTCAAACTTCTACAATAGTTCAGAAACTCATCATCTGCCGTGATTAGAAATGAATTTTCTAACATTTGACAATTTATCGAGTTGATTTGTGGCCACCATTCAAATTTGATCACTGACACTTTCCTACACATTCAAAATAAAATTAAAAATTAGAAAAAAACATTAGAAAAAAACCATGTTCATTGTTGTCTCATCTGATACCTCATTATAAAAATCACTTTATACAATTCAATTCTTACACACCATATGAAACAAAGCATAGTACAAACCAAAAATCAATATTAAGACTTCCCAAAGCTAAGATTGTAAGTACCTCTAACAAAAGGTTAAATTTTGTTTCAATAAAACAAATATATTGCTCTAACTCTCTCGAACTAGCTAGCTTAACCTAACCAAATCAAACAGACTTATCTAATAGAAAAACTCAAAATTATTTAAAATTGACAACATTCGGTCTTTCTTTGTCCCTTTAACCTGGAATAATGGAGGCACAACAAAAACAACATATGTCTAACAAAGAGAATATACGATACATCAAGCACTCTATATTAAACATTCATCAAAAGTAATGGGTTTCAGAAAATAGCATATTCCATAAAATATCAAGATATTTTCATCATTCATAATGACTCTTAACTTGAAACGACGGAGAGATTTAATTGGAAGCCCCAACAGAATATAAAGGCCAGGTTTTATACGAATGTCAAATATAAAATACCTTTAAAGAACCAATGCATGAGTTGAGCCGAAAGATTGTGGATGATTTTGACCTTCTAGAGCTCGTGAACTAATTGCATCAACAATTAAAGTAAGCTTAGATCCTGTACACCCTATAATATCTTGAACATTCAATCTAGGATTGCCTTGCACTAATTGACTAAATAAATGTCGCATTTCTTCCCTATTAACTTCTACACACATATATAGTCATTTTTCTATACAATATAGTCCATACCCATTAACTTCTACACACATATATAAACCAAATATATGCCAAAACTATTAACTTTTTGTTTTTGACAACACTAGTTCCCTCTTGTGAGAACCAACCTATGTACAAAACCAACAATACAAAAATAGTTCAACTAAGGTAGTATAATTAGTCCAATCGCAAAATAGTCCTGCGACTACAACCAAGAACTGGAAAAATTTGAAAACAATTTAGCGACTACCACCAAGAACTGATTCTTTTTTACATCCGCTCTTAGAAAACTGTCCTATGACTGTGACCAAGAATTGAAAAAAAATTGTCATCTCCTCACACTCGCACTCGCAATAGAAGAAGGAGAAGGGATTCCTCACACAAGACACCACTGTCTCCTCCTCCAATAACCAAAATCGGAGGGATACCTCACGCATATTAGTTCTCTTTTGAATAATAGTATTACAAAAAGTTAATGAAATATATATACAAGATCATCTACAAATATAATACACAAGAAGAAAAAAATGATTTTTCCTAAGAGATGTTAGAACTTGAACTTGAAGTGTCATGAGGGGCTTCAGATTGTACCTTAACTTGGAGAGCAAGAGCTTCTGGATCAGACATTTCAAGTTCTACTACATTTATTACTTCGGTTTCTGGTGCATTCAGTACTTCTATTTCCGGTGTAGCTACTTGAGCTTGGAAACCTTCAACTTCTGGTGCAGTTGGTGCTGTTATAGTGGTCACTTAAGCATTTGTGAAATTCTTTATTGCACTATCTTGAAAAAAAAACAGTTATGTGTAATCAACAATCAGTATTTCTTCCAAGAAATATTCTAAGCACATTGCTTCAATCAGTAAAATGTAAACACAATGAAATATTTGCACTTTATAGTAAGTTGCAAATTTTACTCTCTATTTAATATGTACTTCCAAGCTGCATCAGCTTTAATTCTGTACTTGTTTGCTCCTCCTGCTGGTATAGTTTTGTAGCATGGATCATTATGCTTGAAAAATGGTAAAAGATAGTAAATGTGCAGTTGACGAAGCCAATATCTCCAAAGTTAGCATCGTACAATATTTCTTGGCTAGACATAGTGTGTATCTACAACAAATGGTATTCAACAAATCAGTCATATTATTCATTCAAACTAGAGTCAGCGAGTTCAAAATGACTAAATTGTATGCTTACAGTTGCTTACCGCTATCATCTGGAGAGTTGTATCTGTCTCCAAAAGAAAGAAAGCAATTATCGAGACCACTATAACAAAACAATATTTCTGGCAAGTGTGGACTATTTTCATGGGCTTAAACTTGTTCATATAGTAGCTAAGGGATGGTCCCGAGTACTTCCTAAAGATAATAAACCACAAAGCATAGGCAAGTGTAAAGAAGGTACCGATACACCTATATTGCACATGACAAATAATTTTATCTAAATAATACTAGTAATGTTTTAAGAATTCATGCCTCCATTGGTTGAGCTATACAAAATCTTCTACTTCCTAGAACTAAGAAAGAGCAGATATTTAATTGATCAACATACTAGTCAGGTGAGTTATACGAATCATCGATCTATTCGGGATAGAGAAAATGTCGTGAATCTGAAATATAAATAACAGAGTAAATGTAAATGTGAAATATAAATAACATATTTGTAGTTCGTAATTCTTGCATCTATCAGAAGAATTTTCTTTAGATTTTAAATTTTATGTCTGATAGTCGGAGCACCAATAACTGATTGTGACGCTAGAGCTTTGCCTCATCTTGCTAATATGCTGAAGAGGCACAAAGATGCTTAGAACTCTCGAAAAGTCAATGGTGTTATTCAATGGGCAGTTGATGCAATCACAATTCTTGTTAATGAAAATAGTATCATCAAAACTCATGTTAAGCTAGTTTATTCATATCTAAAAACATTGCTATTGCAGCATCTACGAAAATGGAAAAAGAGAATAATGAAAGAAGAACGTGGATTCAAGATTGAGATAAAATACCAACCTAGTATATTGTTGTTTTCCCCTTCTATCCTAAAAGGCATATTATTGTTACCTTTTAAAAGCCTATTCGACCTTGTTAGCTGATAATAGCTACTGCCTAAATAGAGTTCCGAATTACCCGACTAATAGTGTATATTGAGCATCATGGTGGTCAGTACTAACCACAAAAGAACAATCCTCCAAATTAAATAAAAAATCATAGAATAGATAACACCAGTTGTGAGTGGTCAAGGACTTAATAGGAAGCTATAACTGTAAACCATTGTGTTTGATTCTAACCAGATGTCACCATGTTTGATGTTCCTACTTCACAATCATGAATCACCTATAGATAAGGTATTCTAATAAATCAAATAAATAAGATATAGAGAAACTATTGTATCCCCAGATTATTAAAGCAACTTCCAAGACTTCAACTAAAATAAGAAATAGAATGGAAGAAAAATACAGAACAGTTGAAATAACACCTCCCTTCTACACACAACATATAGGCTTGTGTTCTTTGACATAGAACCAAAACATACACAAATTACTTTCTTTCAAAAATTTATACACTATTTCTCATTCTTCAATTATATTAAATGACATCAGAGTTCTCTTGTAGAGAACTATTCTTTTTGACAAATAAAACATCTCTTTAAGAGAGCCCTATCTGTTTTCAATGATGCTTCTACAGAATCTGGGATCATATGCATACAATATCTTTTGATTCCTCAGTAGAAATAAAAGTTAATAGTCTGAACATGTAATAACATGGCCATGCCTCTTGGGTGATATATTTTAGATGAAATAGTTGTAGAAATAGAATAGAAACTAGCAACTAGTATTGGAACTTAATTTTGATATGAAACAGGTATCCGCATCAGAATCATGTGAAGGTAGGAATTTGTCATAAGTTTCATAAAATATCTCATTGACATCCCCAAGAATGTCTACGCCATACTTCACCTTGAGGAATTGAAGAAGAGATTGAAGAAGAAATTAGTAGCCACCATCAACCCTAGATCCATCCTTCACCTTGAGCTTCCATGGGGTTTTTGAGAGAGTTTTGAGAGGGAGGGTTTTGAATTTAGGAGAATGACTTTAAAATAGACTTTAAATGTTTAAATATACTTAAAACACTTAAAACAATAACCCAAGGTACCCAAACTACCCCTCACTTAGTTGGACCTTTTTAATTACCAATCGATATGTTTCAACTTTGAGTTACCCCGCCAAATTTTTGTCATCATCAGCCCTCAAAGTTATTGTGCATTTAGTTTCAGACCTATCAAATACCTTAGATTTCAATTGTGATGAAAGTTGACTTAATTGACCCTAAAGTTGCTTGATTGCATCAGCATGAGAATTCACTCTATTATTCAATGATGAGAAGTCATATTTCATCTATTTTATCATGTCATCCGAGCCTTCAACTTTGTCTAGGATGCGCGACAACAAATCATCCACTCGTAGGATACTCGAACTACCATTTGATTTTGGGCTATACTCGATTGCGTGTGGCCCTCTTCTTGATTATCTTCTCTTCTCCAATGGTCATTTTGTTTGGCCCATTCTTGATAGTAAGGCCTCCCATATTCTTCCTTGTGCAAGTTCCAACCTTGATTCCCACTCGGCTTTAAGTAGCACGAGTGAGAACCCTCCTCAACTCTAAACACTCCCCTTACTTCTTTGGGTTCACCCACATTTTCTAGCACTTGTTTTTGTAGCAGCTCCATTTGGGATAACATTTTTCTAATATTCTTATCCATCTCTTTCTCCTTGTCAAGCTGTTCTTGTCTCATCCTAAAAAAATGGGGAAACTCGGTCCTCTTGAGTGTACCACGCCTGATTTATCTTTGTCATTTCATCAAGAAGGGACGAGGCTACCTCAAATGATTTCAACATTATCCTTCCTCGAGCCAATTGGACAGCCACTCCTTTGTTCACTAATTCCAAACTCCGGTAAAAATACAGAAGTATCACATCACCCGGCTGCCCATGAGTAGGACATTGTAATAATAGCTTCCGAAACCTTAGCCAAGTTTCATGAATTGGTTCCCCTTCTATCAACTTGATGTTTTGGATGTTGTCACACAGTTTTACCATCTTTGAGGGTGGAAAGAACCTCACATAGAATGCATCAGTGAGTTCCTCCCATGCTAGAATAGAGTCTCTCGGTATCTCTCTAGCCATTTGGTTGCTTCCCCTATTAAAGAGAAAGGGAACAACCTCAGTCGAATTGATTCTTGAGAAATATCCTTGAGTGAGAATGGACTGCATGTCTCCAAAAAATTCTGAATATGCTCATGGGGGTTCTCATTATCTAAACATCAAAATATACCTTTCGCTTGCACGAGTAGCAGTATTATGTTTGTCAAATAGAATGCAGCATGGTCCTCAACCGGAGGTAGGCGGATAGCACCTACGCCACCCAGTAAAGTTTCATTGGCATGTAAGAAATTGCCACCATCATCTTGGTGACAATGTTAGTTAACAGTACTTTCATTCACACCTATCCTGTCACCTGATAACCACAGTTTACAAAAAAAGGGTAAGTTGATTCAACTACAACACAAGTAGATCACAATTTAAACTTTGATAAAAAAATGATAAACACCACTCCTCGACAGTAGCGCCATTTTGAATAACGCTCAACTATACCTCATCCAATAATAGGTGTAGATGATCGTAATCTAGTATAAACCTAACAAGTGAGTTGGGTCGATCCCACAGGGAGCGGTACATTTTCAAATTTAATTATGAAGTTATAAATGAGATTTAAATGATTGTAGGAATAGAAATTATCGGAGACTCTTAATTAAATAAAAAAATGCTGACATAAATGTCAGGTGTGGGATTTCATCTATATCAGACAACAGTCACAACAACAACAATCAACAAGAGTAATCAAATGATTGAGAGGTAGTTAGAGGAATGACCGACTAATTACCAATTCTCGTTAAATGGGTGCTAGGTGATTACAAAAAGTTACTAAATCTTCATGGGTAGGATAAACCTTAGATGAGATAATTTTTCTCAAAGAACTACCTCGCTTCAATTGAGTTCGTTCGAACCTCAACAGGCTAAATATGAAAACCAGCCCACAACCTCCTTACATCTACTCTCTCGAGCTAGATAGGTAGAACGGGACTGAGGATTCACTCTCTCGAGCTAAACCCAGAATGACCCAATCACTACGAATGCTCATTTATCACCTTGATCTTACACCTCTCTCTCAAGTAAGTCTAACACCCTAAAGCACATTGAATTAAACATTCAACAAAGCAATATAACAGTAGAAATAAATCGGACTCACTTTGAATTAGCACTACAATCAGTAATTTCTAACACCCACATAGCTAAATTAAGCAATTAGTCACATAGTCAAACCCCTAAGAATGGGGTTTCAGCTAATCATCATAAAAAGTGAAAATTCAATACCGATTACATGCTCCATAACTGGGTATTGATTTCGAAAATCTAAAGATGAATAAATCTTGCTTCAATTTCAACACCCAACTCGAAACCTACTTGAAAAAATGCTTCAATACCAACAAGAACAATGTTTTTATTCTAGGCCTCTGTTTTCACAATGTTTTCAATACATTCTCTCTCCTCAAAATATCAATTTATACTAATCCAAAATCTGGCCCTTTTTTTTGGGGCCAATCGGCGAGGAAAGTGGGGCTTCGCCGACCAGTCGACGATTCGCTAATCGCCCCTGTCCATTGCCTTCTTATTTCATGTTTTCATCCAATATGCATTGTAACTTTAGGCGATCTATATCGGAATCGTCCATTGATTCCGGGATGCGCCCTTTGTTTCTTTGGATCACTAATATGCTTGCATCTTTACTTCTCATTCTATAACTTTCGGCGGTCTAACCTCTCTTCGCCGATCCATTCAGTGAGTCGCCAATATGGAACACAGTTTGCCCAAATTTCTCTCATTTCATAAGTGGTGTACTGTAAAATTAGGTAGGCTAAAGAGCCTTTAGGCGAACCGCCGAGAGGTCTTGGTGATTACTAGGATCACTCTTCTCCACTTCTTTGGCTTGTTAGTTCCTTTTCGTTCGGTTTCCTTGCCATGCTCCTTAGCCTTAAATGTTGCAAATCAACACTTCAACATCAGTTTAGAACATAAATTAGGTATTTGAGGACACCAAAACTAACAAACAAAGCCCTAAATGAGTCAAAATCTCAGATTCATCAAAAGCAACATGGAAGAAATTACTTAAGCACATGATCTTGATACATTGATCATGGATGAGATTATCAGAAATCTCACAACCTATGAGCTAAAAAAGAATGAGGAAAAGGAAATAGGGACCAAAAAGGAAAGAGAAGAACACGGTTCTTAAGGAAACAAAAAAAAGACTTCGAGGAAGAAAACTTAGCTCTAATAACAAAGAGGTTTCAAAGAATGTTAAAAAAGGGCCAAGGAATTACGAGGAGAAGCTCTCAAAAGATGCCACACAAGTAGCTAAAAAAATAGCTGTGTTGTAAACGTGGAGCCAGATCACTTCATAAAATTATGTGTACTATAGAACCTGGAGTTTAGAAATAATATTCCAGAAAAGGTGAAAGAGGCAAGGAATGATCATACTATTCCTTTGAATCGAAGAATGGCCACCCAAGAGGTTGATCTTGCTATGAAATAGGCCTTTGCTGCAATGTGAAAATAATCTAAAGAAGATTCTAACGAAGGAGGACCTGGAAATCAATCTTTGCTCGCAATAGACCACGTGAGCTGTAACATGGAATCCAGTGTCATTCTCCCACACCAAAAAGTGATATCCTTGCTTGCCAAGGAAAAGACATTAAACATTAAGCTTAGGTTGATCCACTAGACATGTATTTCTAAGACAAGCCTATAAAGGAACATAGTTAGGGACAAGGAGATTGCTTCTTGAGACCCGATTTTTACTAGTAGGAGAGCCTCTATCTCAATATCCTCTCGGTGCTACGTAAAAATCCTAATAGAATAGTCATGAACGTAAACATATCATCATCCATGGAAAAGAACAATTAAGTTACCAATCTAAGATAAAAACATCAATGAGTATCTCCTTACACCTTGTGCAGAAAACCTTTCAAAATTCATGCATATGTGAGAAAACCTTTCACAATTTCATTGATGCTTATCTTAAAGTAAAACCTTTCTTTTCATATCATGCATAAGTTTCATAAAAACATCAATTATAGATTCATAGTCAAAATCATGATCAGTCCATGGGTTCATGTGATCCCAAATAGAAAACATGTAATTGATAAAACAATCATAGTAAGATCAAATTAAAGAAATTGAATCAACATAAATAGAACTCTTGGAGAATTGAATAAAACCCTAATCAATTTGGTTGAAATTGAACTTGAAGAATTTAGAAAACCTTAAGGGTTCAATGGGTGAATGAATCCCATTGATGAAGCCTTACAGACCTTGATATTCAAAGCCCAAAAGTAATGGTGAAAAATGAGACTTGACTTGGAATCCTAACTTCTTCTTTTTAACCTTAAGAGATAATTGGAGGGGAGGAATTTGGATGGGATTAAGGGAATTTGAAGGAATGAAAGAGTTGGGTTAGTTTTAGGAATAGAAAATTAGTTAAATGACTTAGAAATAAGGGTAAAATGACATAGTATAGGTATCAGATTCATAGGAAAAGACCCAAATAAAATTAAAAATAACCATCGATGGTTCCTACGGTCGGTAGAACTTTCTAATGACCGTACTGATCAATTGTAAAAGCAACTTTAGAAACCCAAATTTCACCTTAATTTCCACTAGACTTTTCTATGGTCCATCCAAATTCCTACGATCCGTAGACCCCATGTTTAGAACTCAACTTTTAGTCCAAAATTTCACTAAGTCTTAACTCTTTCTACGAAACAAATCCTACAACTCGTAGAACCAACAAAAACCTTTCATTTTCTTCCGTAGAATAGAGGTCTAAAATCTAATCAATAAATAATGCCAACAGATCAATCTTACGTCTTGTAAAAAATCCTATGCCTCGTCCGGTCAAGTTGTAGGTTAAACATCAGAAACTTGAAATTCCAAAAATTGACTCAACTTGTAACACCCCGTATCCGAAAAAGGCAAATGAATCAGATTTTGGGAAATTGCAGGTGTGAGCCACGGAGGCCAACCACGGCCTGTGGGTTGAACCATGGACTGTAAGTGGGTCCATGGGTTGGCCACCATGCCTAGTGGTTTGAGGCCAAGAACTACGACTAGAACTACAGACCGTAGGTCAGACCACGTTCCATGGTTCGAGGCCTAAAAGCCAAGTTTCTGATACCCATCGACGGTCCACCAGGCAGGCCGTGGGTCAGACCACGGTCCGTCGACTGGGGTCTATGGATGGTCAGTTGTCAGTTATTTTTAAGGGCAGTTGGGTATTTTCCTAATTAATTAGTTCCTATACTATGTCTTTTTGCCTATGTTTAGGACCCCTATATAAGTCATTTTACCCCAAAATTAGACCCATTTACTTCATTCTTCCAAAATTACAAAAGAAGATCAAAACCTCCACTCAAATAATTCTCTCCCAAAAACTTGAAAAAGCAGAAGAAGTATTCATCTAGGGTATCAAGCTAAGGTTCCAATTCCTCCATTGAAGGCTAGCATATGAACTTGAGGTATGATAGTTTTCATCCATGGAGTTCTCAAATTCCTCTATTTCAAAAGGTAAAATTCCCCCAATTAGCTAGGGTTTTCTTCTATTACCATGGGTTCTTTTGATTATTGATCTAAATTATTGTGTTTTAATATGCATGAATTAATGAATTACAATTCTTTTATGATGGTTTGTCCTATGAACCCATGTAAAAGCCCATGTTTTCCAAATTGTGATCATATGAGGTGGGATGTTGATTATGAAAGAGGAGTTTTATGAATCAAACCATGAAGTGATAGAATCACATGAATTTATGATATAATCCCTATCTAATCCTTAAATTCTAGATGTGGTGATTTAAAGTACGCTTTTAACCTTGAAAGCGCAAAGTATGAGTTTATGCATGATCTTATGAAATCTATGTAATTGTTTTAAGGGTGCTTTGAGATGTAAAGTGCCAATGATGATGTTTGATGTTGTGTTGTGAAATGATATTATCATAAGCACATACTAGCATGATGTGAAAGGTTTTCTCACATATAAAGAATTCTTAGGTTGACAGGCAATTCTCACCTAATTGAATCAAAGAGTAAGAGCTATCCTCATGAACCTAGTTTGGATTGGTTGTCCAAGGAAACCTTTCCATGGATAAAGAGAATAAGTACGAAAAAAATATTCTGTGGGATTTATTCTTAGCACCAAAAGGATATTGACATGAGATGGAAGCTCACCCCGTTAGTAGAGGCCGGGTTTCTAAAAACAATCTTTGAGATGGAAGCTCTCCGTTAGTAGAGGACGGGTTTCTAGTAGTAATCTCATTATCCCTTAACTATGGCCCCCCATAGGTTGATTAGATAGTGGATCCACTTAAGCTAGAAGTTCATGGTTCTACCTTAGGCAAGTAGAACAACCCTTTTCGGTGTGGGAAACACCGGGGGATCATTTTATAGCTCACATGGTCTCTATATCGGTTAAGGCTAATTCCCCACAACAAGATTAAAGGTGAACTAAGGTTACTGAAGGAGTATCTCATATTTATTCAATGGTTTTAAAAATGATGTCAGCTTGCATTGGCCTTATTTTATGACTTATGTTTTCTAACTTTATTATAACATGTTTTACTTGGTCAATTGCATGTCATGAAATGAAATGTCCCTTTTAACATATTTTAAATGTTTTTATGCATGGCTATCATAATTGGTACATTGTTTTGTACTAATGCATACTCTTGCCTACATTTCCCCAAATATAGGGTCCGACAGTTAGGTTTCCGATTTTTGTGGCTAGTGTTGATCTAGAGATATTTCCAAGATTTGCTGAGTCCTTATGCTTGAAGATGAAGTTTATTATTTTCACTTTCTTTCATGTATTTTATTTTGAACATGATGTATGGGTAGGACCAATTTCATTCTATTGTATTAGATGGCTATGATGAGACATGAGTTTTAGACTTCCGCTTTTTCATTAATAAAATGTTTGGACTTGGACTATTGTTTTACTCTTATTATTCTAATTCTATTGTTAGGAGTGCTAAGTGGCTTGTATGGAGTCCTTCGGGGTTCTATACGCCATGTTACATATAGGGGTACTCGAGGGTCGTGACAAACTTGACAATTAGAGAACAAGGTTTAGAATGGTCCTAGGATGTCTTATAAGCCACGTCTCGTAGAGTCTTGTTCATGAGTGTAAAGTGCGCCGCATTTATGAATGAGAGGCTACAGGATGATTAGGAAACTCCACTTCTTTCATTATTTTTAATTCGTGCGATAGAGTTTAACTCTATAAAGTCTATCTCCTAATCCTTATCCTATGTTCTTCAGGACATGGCCACCCGAAGAGCTTACACTAGAAGGAATGTCAGGGAGAATGCGGAACAAGAAGCTCCTAAAGTTCCTGTCGATCCTTTGGCTGAGCAAGTTACAAATGCGAAGTTTAGGAATGCTTTCCAAGTGTTGGCTCGATCCATGACGACCCAAGCCAATAGGGAGGTTGGGGTTTGCGTGAACCCAAATGTGGGTACGGAGACATCAAGAATGAGGGACTTCACAAGGATGATTCCTCCAGAGTTTCATGGTTCGAAAGTTGAGGAAGAAACTCAAGAGGTCATCAATGAGGTCGATAAGGTTTTGATGATCATGGGAGTTACACCGGTTGAAAAGGTGGAGTTGGCCACTTATCAATTGAAATGTGTGATGTTTGCGTAATCATGACAGAACTTCCAATTGGAATGTCTATGATCGTACAATAGTAATATATCCCAAGGGAATGGTTTTGAGAATTAATAGAAAAATAAAATTTAGTTCTAATTAGTTATAGCTATATACATTATTGAATATAAACATAGTATATCTAAAGGGGGTGACGCAAGTGTCAATTATCAATGGGGGGCTTTTGTAATAATTAACAACTACAAACAACGAAAATATACGAAAACTAGATAGAGAGATGGGATTCCTGGGATGTGATAGGAATACGAGATAAACTAAATTGTCGGGGTACCTGCTTTTGATAGTACATTGTTGAGTATTTGTGACTAGGCTAGACTATAGTGGGGATAAATTCTCTCTCGAGCAACTTACCCCGAATCGACTCGGTTTCTCTCGAACACCGAGTTGCCGCTTTCAGCACTGCCCCCACCTTAGCCCATTCACTCTCTCGAGCTGAATGTGTGGGAGAAGGACTAGGATTCACTCTCTCGAGCTGAACACATGTCAACCCAATACCACCGGCTATCAATTTAGTAGTCTTAGTTTTACGACCTCTCTCTCGAGCAAGCCGAAAACACTAAGATGAAATCGTATTTTCAACTACAACTCCATTAAGTTCACACACAACTACTAAATGAAATCACATTTAAATAACAAATAAACCATCAATAAGCAAGACCCAACAGATAATTTAACCCATCTTCACAAAATCACACCCTAAGAATTGGGGTTTTAGCTAGACATGTAAAAGAGATAAAAATTTATACCAATATCAGTTTCCATCAACTGGGTATGAAGGATTAAGTCTTAAAACATGTAAAGAGTGAAGAATCTTCGAGACCCAGGTCCAATTTCTTGGAGTTGAAACCCTTTGAATCTTCAAGATCTTAGAACAAAATCTCAAAAACCCTCTAAAACTTGGACTCTCTAAAAAACTGTAAAAAGTTCTAAGAAAAATAGTGATATATTACTAAGCTAGAAATTTTTAAACAAGTATTTATAGTGTTTGAAAATGTGTTGTGAAGGACCCTTCGGCGAAGTTAGTCGGGATCGCCGATACATTCGACGATCCGCCATTTGGTCAATTTCATCGCCTTCCTACTTTAGCCTTTCGCCTCTTCACATTTTGATTCGTTGGGAGATATGGTACTGCTTCACAGAACTGTTCGGTGACACGCCGACTACTCCATTTCATCGCCAACTTGACCTTTTCCTTCAGGGCTTAGCGCACTGGAACAAAAAGGGATCTCCAGGCAGATCAGTGACTCACCAACTGGGCTCGGCGATCTTCAGGCCTTCATTTCTTCGTTCTTTTCAGCCGCCTTGTTCCTTCTTGCAAAGTAGTGTCCATGCTTTACCTCAAACTCCAAATACCTGAAACTTAAGGATTTTCATCAGATATTGAGAGAAAATATGCACTTGAGGACACTAATTCTATCAAAATATAGCCCTAAATGAGTACAAATTGTGGACTCATCAATGTGTTGCTCAAGTGTGGTAACACCAATGGAAAGAAGGGAGACCGGAAGATGCGAGTCCTCTTGATTGGGAGAAATTTAAGGTCACTTTTCTTGATAGGTTCTTTCCCCTTGAGATGAGGGAGGTAAAGGTTCTTGAGTTCATTAATCTTCAACAAGGAAGTATGAGTGTGAGGGAATATGATCTAAAGTTCACTCAATTATCTAAATATGCTCCAACAATGGTTACCGATTCAAGGGCTAGGATGAGTAAGTTCATTTCGGGTGTGTCCAAAATGGTGGTTAAAAAGTGCCGAACCGTAATGCTCATTGGTGATATGGACATATGTCGTCTCATGGTGGTTAAAAAGTGCCGAACCGTAATGCTCATTGGTGATATGGACATATGTCGTCTCATGGTGCATTGATAATGAATTAAACGCTATCAAAGATGCTTCATCCAATACTAAGGATCAACGATCGTTCAATAGTAATATAACCCAACTAGTGAGTTGGGGTCGAGTCCCAAGGGAGTGGTTCGTACTCAAGAATCAATAGAAAAGCATAAACATGCTCAAGTCAACCATAGCTAAAAACATTTACGAAGAAAAACATAATTCAAGTTTGGGGTGACACAAGTGTCAAATATCAAAGGGGGTTTTGTAATCAATTATCAACTAAGACAACAAATACTATGAAAATACGAATATGGAAACGGGATTCTTGGGATGTGATAGGATTATGGGCTGAGGTAAATAACCGGGTAATTGCAATTAATAGTAAACCACTGCAAATCAGTGAATAATCTAGACTTTAGTTGGGGTAAACTTTCTCTCGAACAATTTACCCCTAATCAAATTGATTTCTCTCGAACACCAATAAGCCGCAATGAAGTACAACGTTCGCTTTAGTCCATTCACTCTCTCGAGCTGAATGTGTGGAAAAGGGTTTAGGGTTCACTCTCTCGAGCTGAACCCATGACAAACCAATACCCACAGACCATCGATTCAGTAATTTTGGTTTTAAAACCCCTCTCTCGAGAAAGCCAAAAACACGAAGTTATGATTGTATTTGCAACTACAACCTATTAAATTCAACCACAACTACTGAACGAAATCACTTTTAAATAACAAATAAATTATAAATTAGCAATACCCAACAATTAATTCAACCCATAATCACATAATCACACCCCAAGAATTAGGGTTTTAGCTAGACATAGTAAAAGGATAGAAATTGATACCGAAATATGTTTCCATCAACTGGGTACGATTAATATTGTCTTAACAAACGTCTAAGATGAAGAATCTTCAATACTCACTTCCAATTTCTTAGAAATGGAAATCTTCAAATCTTCAAAGCTAAGGAAAAATGTCTTCAAAAAAAGTTCTAAGTTCTAAAACTAAATAATAAACTTGATATTCTAAAATTGCATACTAAACTTAAAATTCAAACAAGTATTTATAGTTGTCAAAAAGTGTGCTAGGTAGGACCAGTCGACGCAATAAGTCGGGATCGCCGATCCACTTGGTGATCCGCCCTTTGGTCATTTGTATCGCCGATTTGCTTTTGCCTTCAGCATCCTTGAGGTCATGTAACTTTGGGCAATAAGGCACTGCATCGTGGAAGTGTTTGGAGACTCGCCGACTGCTCCTTTCTATCATCGACTTGATTTTCTCCTTCAGGGCTTGGCACACTGGAACATTAGGCGAGACCAAGGCCATTCGGTGACTCGCCCAATGGTTTAGGATATCCTCATTCCTTCTTTTCTTCGTTCTCTTAGCTGCCTTGTTCCTTTTTGCTCAATAGTGTCCATGCTTTGTCCCTAAGTCCAAATACCTGAAATTCAAGGATTTACATATGTTATTGAGACAAAATATGCATTCGAGGACACTAAATCTATTAAAATAAAGCCCTAAATGAGTCCAAATTGTGGACTCATCAACACCCTCAACTTAAACTTTTGCTTGTCCTCAAGTTAAACTCAAGTTCAGCACTTCAAAAAGGATGTCTCAAACAGTTCTACAGAAGACTTAATCATGAATGCACATAAGAAGACTCAACTTACTCATGCAAGGATCAATTGTGCACTCAAAGATTCAAGTTGTGACTTACCATTACCAAAGAATCTCAAGCTCACATTACTTGCTTCAAATGCAAGTTCAAGCTCAACAAAGGTGATCAAATGCCCTCACACAAAGAATGATTCGATATTCACACACAATGATTCAACAATTTAAAGTTCCGGAATCAAATGCAACGCTCACACTCACAAAGATGAACACAATGTATGATTTTCACCCATAGGTTTGCCCTTATTTTCCAATTGACTTTTGTTTCAGCTCATTCAACATCAAAAATGTCTTTTCAAGGCTTGTAATGGGGCTGAGTGCAAAGGTATGGTCATTTAGGCTCATAGGCTGTAATCCTCATGAAATGCGATGTGAACAACACCTTCTTACCTTTTCTTTATCGTTCTCATTCAAGCTCAAACGTCACCTCTTATTCATCTTCCATGGACTGTTGGAAACCCCATTTTCTTTGTATTTCCACAACTTTAATCCACAACTTTTTCTTTCTTTTTTTTCATTTTCATTCTTTTCTTCTTTTTATTTTTTTATTTTTTTTTATATCTAGAGGGGTTCCATTTTTCTCAAAACATGAGCAAAAGGGACTTCTTTGCATTTTTTTTATCTGCCTTTTCTTTTCACCACACTACCAACTTAGGCTTTTGGCCTAAGTTGGATATTCAAATAGGCCACAAATCAAGAGGATTATGGGTAATGGATCAAGAAAAGTTATGTTTTCATCAAGTTTCTTCCAAGAAAAGGGTAAGGCTAAAAGGGTGTTCAAAAGAGGTTCACACACTCACAAGGTAGGCCACAAAAAGAGGTATAATGTCAAATTGGTTCACACTCTTTAAAGTTGCCTAAGATCATCTCAAGAAATTGCCTCACTTAGTTAACGGGACTAACGGGGCCAATTCTAGGTGTGATCATACATGGTTCACAGTAAGCTCATCACACAAGGCATCGATACCAATGTCAAAACAAGACTACACTTTCGCTAGTGTGCAATGCTCAACACAAGAGACTCAATCCGGTACTTGGCTAGTCACAACGAGATGCAAAGAGTTCACATATTGACTATGCAACTTCATTTGGCGTCATCGTAGCTGCACATTCATGTTTGTTCGATTATGAGCACTATTCAAGTCATCGGTATTGATAAAAAACTGATACTCCAATTTGCAAAAGAACAGTCACATTCAACACAAACAAGAGGTGGCAAAATTTTTCAGAAGGGGTCAAAAATCATTTACAATTAAAAAAACGGAGCCACAAGTTCAAACCTTCCACAAAAAGCAGTGTACAACACAATTTCAGCTAGAAAACCCAAATATATAAACAAAACCAATATTCACAAAAAGTCACACAAAAGGTGGGCCTCACCCCACCACAAATAAAATCATTTGTAATCAAATGCAAACAAAATAAAATATCCATAAGTCAAAATAAAGAAAGACAAAGAGGGAGGTAAATATGGGATTCTATCTACACAGTCGCTCCATCTATCTGGGCATTAATGCCTGGCGTATCAGTCTGGTCTTGGGCCTCAGTACACGGAGTCGCCTCAGAAGGAATAGTAGCAGCACATTCACTAGGAGCTGCTATAGATGTGTCTTCCAAAGAAGCCTGTACATCAGGATCTACTATGGCCTCGTCTGTCTCAGTAAGGCCCTCATATGTAGCTTCCTTATCCTCCTCAAGCATCTCCTCATCAGTCTCTGACTCAGACTTGGGATCTGATGTCTGCTCAACTTTAACCTCATCTCCGTAGTTAGCCAGAGGCAACTCTGGCACATCTAGGATCTCCACCATCCCGAACACCATGGACATATCAGTGGACTTCAGCTGATCCACATTGCTCCACAACACAACTATAGCGGCCTTTAAGGACGTCACCTCCTCAGTCACCCCTTGGCCACACTCACACACCGCTATCCTCGCCTCAAGGGCATCAATCATAGTGCTCAATGGTGATACGACATCAGCCAGGGTAGTCTGAATCATGCCTGAAATGGAGGCCTCTAGTCTGGCAGCCCGATGATCAGAAGAATGGGCAAGCTTACCCATGCAGAGTAATGAAGCTTGAGTGATTGGAGCACGAGAGACAGCAGCAACAACAGGTCTAGGAGGCAGTGTAGCAACATAAGAACTAGGAACATCAGAAGGAGTAGCAGTAGAGGTACCTGAAGGCCATGGGCCGGTGTAGGCAAAGATGCCTCTGTAGGTAGTGAGTCTGTGTCTACAATCGGGGAAGAATCCACCGGGGATGCCTTCTTCTTCTTCTCAGCCTAGTCCTTCAAATATTTTACCTCGATCCTCTAGATATCAGTAGAGGATGTGGGAATCACTTCCACATCCTTCTTAGCATCTCTAGGTACCCGAGCCCGTCTGCACAAATCGGTGATCAATACTGGTGATGGAAGAGAGGTTTGGCGCTGCTTGGCCCTCATGACCATCTCCTGTGCTATAATCATCCCCAGATTTCGTCTCGTCCCATCAATGATGCTAGACAGGCTGCCTTGGCCAGGCAAAGAATAGACTCATTTTGTGAGGCCATGATCATGCTGCTGATGAAGCAAAACCAATACCTCGCTGCTACATTCATATATTTCTTTTCTATTGGAGCCCCTACCTCCAACCACTTCGGAGTGCCATCCGATATCAAAGGGGTTACCCACTTCTTCATGTTGTCTAGCGTCTTTGTCCTGATCATATGCAGGCAGTCATCTTCCAGTCTCGTAGTGCACTCTAGGATGACATTAATGGCAGGAAAATCGCATTGCACCCTCTTCCCTCGGACAACTACGTAGTCAACCGGTTTAAATATTGATTCATGCTTCTTCCTTTGTGGTATCAAAACACTGTATACATTGTAGAATTCCCTAATGCAGCTTGTGAAGATTTGGAACTTGTGAGATTTCAGGCAATCCATTATCTCCGGGTACCTATCAATAACCCCATCTGTGGACATACCCTTTTCCTCAATAATCGTCCTCAAACCCTCAGTCTTTAATCTATTCATCGATTTTGGAGGAGGACCCTGTACTGGTGGTGCAAGAACTTTGGGCGATAATGCAGTGCATCGCGAAACAGTTCAACGACTTGCTGACTGCTCCTTTCTATCGCCGACTTGATTTTCTCCTTCAGGGCTTGGCACACTAGAACATTAGGCGATACCAAGGCCATTCGGTGACTTGCCCAATGGTTTAGGCGATCCTCAACCCTTCTTTTCTTCGTTCTTTCAGCTGCCTTGTTCCTTTTTGCTCAATAGTATCCATGTTTTGTCCCTAAGTCCAAATACCTAAATTTCAAGGATTTACATTACTTATTGAGACAAAATATGCATTCGAGGACACTAAATCTATTAAAATAAAGCCCTAAATGAGTCCAAATCGCGGACTCATCATGCATGCACAACAAATAAAAGAGGAGAAACTCAAGGAAAAATCTAGGGAGATAAAAAGGGCTAAGTCCGGTGATGGAAATTTCTCACTTGTAAGGTCTGATGGACATGGTTGTCCTATATTTCGACAAGGATTTTCGGACTAAGGTTCCTCCAATGCTCCTTCTAAGTTCAAAAAAGATAGGATCTCTAACCCTAAGCCTTAAGGAGGGAATGTTGGTGGATCTTTATTGCTTAGGTCTACTTGTGCCAAGAGTGGGAAAAAGCACGAGGGTGATTGCCTAGTCAACAGGGATAGTTGTTTTAGTTATGGTAAAAGTGGTCCCAAAATGAGGGATTGTTGATGCTTACGGCTAAAGGAAGAGAGGGCAAGCAATCTCTTCCTAGTGGTTCAATTCGAATACTCTCAAGAAAAACCGATTATACGCACTCCAGTCTCATTGTGACCAAGAGGGTTCTCCAGATGTGGTTATTGATGTATTGAAAGTTTTCCAACTTCAAGTATATGCTTTAGTTGATCTCGGTGCTACTTTGTCTTTTGTGACTCCATATGTGGCTATGTGGTTTTGATGTTCTTCCAGATGAGTTGTTAGAACATTTTTCTGTCATTACTCTTGTTAGTGATTCTATTATAGCTAAGAGGGTCTATAGAAAGTGTCATGTTTCCTTATCCCATATAGTTACTCTTGTTTATTTAGTAGAGCTTGACATGTTAGATTTTGATGTTATTCTTGGTATGGATTAGCTGCACTCTTGGTATGTTTCTATTGATTGTAGACCTCGTGTAGTCAAGTTTCAGTTTCCAAATGAGCCTATCCTAGAGTGGAAGGGGGGAATTTCTATTTCTAAGGGCTAGTGTGTCTTGTCTTAATGCTAGAAAGATGATTTCTAAGGGTTGCATTTACCATCTTGTTAGGGTAAGGGATGTAGATTCCGAAACCCCTATTCTTGAGTCGTTCCCCATTGTTAATGAGTTTTTGGAAGTGTTCCCGGATGATTTGCCTGGTATTCCTCCCGAGAGGGAAATAGACTTCGGTATTGACCATCTCCTAGATATGCAACCTATTTCTATTCCTCCTTATAGAATGGCTCTGGCAGAATTAAACGAGTTGAAAGAGAAATTAAATGATTTTTAGGATAAGGGTTTCATCTGACCGAGTATCTCTCCATGGGGTGCTCTAGTTTTTTTTGTTAGAAGGAAAGATGGTTCTTTTCATATGTGCATTGACTATCGATAGTTGAACAAGGTGACCATTAAGAATAAGTATCCTCTTCCAAGGATAGATGATTTATTAGACCAACTTCAAGGAGCAAGTTACTTCTCTAAAATTGATCTTCGATCGGGTTATCACCAAGTTTGGAGACAACTTTTAGAACATATTATGGTTATTATGAGTTTTTTGTAATGTCGTTTGGGTTGACTAAAGCTCCAGCGGTGTTTATGGATTTGATGAATAGAGTTTTTAGACAATACCTTGATATGTTTGTAATTGTGTTCATCAATGATATTTTGATCTACTCGAAAAGTGAGAATGAGCATATCGATCATTTGAGGATTGTGTTGCAAATTCTCAAGGACCAACAACTCTATGCAAAGTTTAGAAAATGTGAATTTTGGTTAAGGTCCGTAGCTTTCGTTAGTCATATTGTTTCAAGTAAGGGTGTTGAGGTAGATCCAAAGAAGACATATGCAGTCAAGAGTTGGCCAAGACCTCTAACCCCTTAGGATATTAGAAGCTTCTTGGGTTTGTCCAGTTACTATAGAAGGTTTGTTGATGGGTTTTTTTCCATTGCCTCTCCTTTGATGGCTTTGACTCAAAAGAAGGCTAAGTTCATATGGTCTGAAGCTTGTGAGAAGAGTTTCCAAGAGTTGAATGATAGACTCACTTCCGCTCTAGTGTTGACCTTACCGAAAGGTACATATAGTTATGTGGTGTATTGTGATGTCTCTAGAATTGGGTTCGGATGTGTGCTTATGCAAAATGGTATAGTTATTGTCTATGCTTCAAGGCAAATTAAAATCCATGTAAAGAATTATCCTTTACATGACCTTGAGTTAGCGGCGGTTGTTTTTGCCTTAAAGATTTGGAGGCATTATTTGTATAGAGTTCATGTTGATGTTTTTCACCGATCATAAGAGTTTGCAATACGTGTTCAATAAAAAGGATTTTAATCTCCGCCAAAGAAAGAGGCTTGAATTATTGACAGATTATGATATGTGTGTTTTTAATAACCCAGGTAAGCCAAATATGGTAGCGGATGCTCTTAGTCGGTTGTCTATGGGTAGTGTGGCTTATATTGATGATGGTAAGAAAGAGTTTGTTTGAGATGTTCATAGGTTGGCCCGATTAGCTGTTCAATTAGTGGACTCCACCAAGGGTGGCGTTGATGTTCACAATGGGTCCAAATCATCTTTTATGGCGGATCTGAAAGTTAAACAAGGTATTGATCCTATTTTGGTAGAATTGAAAGAAACGGTTCTTAAGAAATCCGTTGAGGCTTTCTCCCAAGGGGGAGATGGTGTCCTTGTGTGTTCCAAATGTTGATTACTTGAGGGACCAGATCTTGACCGAATCCCATAGTTGTTGACATTCCATTCATCCGGGAGCCACCAAGATGTACCGTGATTTGTGGGAGGTCTATTCGTGGAATGGGATAAAGAAGGATACTTCAGAATTGGTGGCTAAGTGTCCAAATTGCCAACAAGTAAAGGTTGAGCATAAAAAATTGGGAGGTATGTCCCAAGACATTGATATTCCTACTTGGAAGTGGGAAGATTTGAACATGGACTTTATTGTTGGTTTGCCTCACACCCGGCTACAACATGACTCGATTTGGGTTATAGTAGATCAGATGATGAAATCAGCTTATTTCCTTCCCGTCAAGGTTTCCTACTCCGCGGAGGACTATGCCAAGTTGTATTCTGAGAGAAATGGTGAGACTGCATAGAGTGACCTTTTCCATTATTTCCGATTGCGGTACTCAATTCACTTCTCAGTTTTGGAAGTCATTCAAAAAGGGTCTTAGCACTAAGGTTAAGCTTAGTACAACCTTTCATCCCCAATCCAATGGGCAAGTAGAGTGTACTATCCAAACTTTGGATGATATGGTGAGAGCTTGTGTGATTAATTTTAAGTGTAATTGGAATGACCATTTTCCATTGATTGAATTTGCTTATAATATTAGCTATCACTCGAGTATTGGTATGGCTCCATTTGAGGCTATCTATGGTAGGAGGTGTAGATATCTTATAGGTTTGTTTGAGGTGGGTGAAGTTTCCTTGATAGGTCCTGAGTTGGTACATGAGGCCATTGAGAAAGTTCGACTTATAAGAGAAAGGTTAAAAACGGGTAAAAGTTGGCAAAATTTCTATGCCGATGTGAGCATAAGGGATCTTGAGTTTAATGTTCATGATTGGGTTTACTTGAAAATATCACCCATGAAGGGTGTAATGAGGTTTGGTAAGAAAGGGAAGCTTAGTCCCTAATATGTAGACCCATTTAAGATTTTGAGGCGTATTGGTAAGGTTGCTTATGAGCTTGATTTGCCAAATGAGTTGGAAACGGTGCATCCAGTTTTCTATGTATCTATGCTTACGAAGTGTGTTGGAGATTCGACATCCAAAGTTCCCTTAGAAGGGTTTGGATTTGATGAAACTCTTTCTTATGCGGAAGTCCCGGTTGAGATTTTAGACAGACAAGTTAAGAAGTTGAGAAATAACGAAGTTGCTTCCGTGAAAGTGTTATGGAGGAATCACTTAGTTGAGGGTGCTACCTGGGAGACCGAGGCCGACATGATGTCCCAATATTCTCATCTTTTTTCTTCTACTCTACTCTAGCTTGAGGTAATGAGTTCCTCTTGGTTTGTGCTATGTTTTTTGAGTCATGTGTGTTTTATGTGTTTCCATGATTTCCTTATGTTATGTATGTTCATGAAAAAGCTTAAGTTTCGAAAGAAATGACATATATGATTCATTTTCCTCAGGTTGTTGTACATTGAGTATGAGTTGCCTATAGACTTCATGAGTTGAATTGATGAACATGCTTTAGCTATGCTTTTTGGGAGTAAATTCCATATGAACTCCATAAGAATGTATTGAGCATGACTTTTAGCTTGGAGAAGGTAGTTCCTCCTTGAGCATGAGTAATGTTGAAATTTCATGCATATTGAGTTACTAGATGTAGTTCCTACTTCCTTATGATGCATTGAGTATGTTTTGCTTGGAGTTGATGTTTTCTCCTTGATTATGTGCATTTTGATGAGTTGCATGCATGGTGGGCTGATAGAGAAGGTAGTTCCTCCTTGAGCATGAGTAATGTTGAAATTTCATGCATATTGAGTTACTAGATGTAGTTCCTACTTCCTTATGATGCATTGAGTATGTTTTGCTTGGAGTTGATGTTTTCTCCTTGATTATGTGCATTTTGATGAGTTGCATGCATGGTGGGCTGATAGAGAAGGTAGTTCCTCCTTGAGCATGAGTAATGTTGAAATTTCATGCATATTGAGTTACTAGATGTAGTTCCTACTTCCTTATGATGCATTGAGTATGTTTTGCTTGGAGTTGATGTTTTCTCCTTGATTATGTGCATTTTGATGAGTTGCATGCATGGTGGGCTGATAGAGAAGGTAGTTCCTCCTTGAGCATGAGTAATGTTGAAATTTCATGCATATTGAGTTACTAGATGTAGTTCCTACTTCCTTATGATGCATTGAGTATGTTTTGCTTGGAGTTGATGTTTTCTCCTTGATTATGTGCATTTTGATGAGTTGCATGCATGGTGGGCTGATAGAGTTTGTTTCACCCCTCTTATGATGTTTTGAGAACGTCCTAGCTTGGAGTCGATAGTTCCTTCTTGGTTGCATGCATTGCATTGTTAGGTTAGGTTGTTAGTTCCTCTCCCACACTTTTAGAATTAGTTTAAATCTCATTCGAGGACGAATGATCCCAAGGGGGAGATATTGTAACACCTCGTATCCGGAAAAGAGAAATGAACCAAATTTTGGGCAGTTGCAGGTGGTAGCCACGGAGGCCAACTAGGGCCCGTGGGTTGAACTAGGGACCATAAGTGGGTTCGTGGGTTGGCCACCCTGCCTAATTGTTTGAGGCCAAGAACTACGGCCAGACCTACAGACCATAGGTCAGACCACGGTCCATGGTCAGGGCCCGTGGTTAGAGGCCCAAAAACAAAGTTTCTAACATCAATCGACGGTCCACCAAGACGGGCGGTGGGTCAGACCATATTTCGTTGACTGGGGTCCGTGGATGGTCAGTTGTCAGTTATTTTTAGGGTTATTTGGGTCTTTTCATAATTTATTAATTCCTATACTATGTCATTTTGCCTATGTTTAGGACTCCTATATAAGTCTTTTTAGCCCCAAATTAGACCCATTTACTTCATTCTTCCAAAATCACAAAAGAAGATCAAAACCTCCCCTCAAATAATTCTCTCTCTAGAACTTGAAGAAGAAGAAGAAGGATTCATCAAGGGTTTCAAGCAAAGGTTCCAATTCCTCCATTGAAGGCTAACATTTGGACTTGAGGTATGATAATTTTCATCCATGGATTCCTTCCATCCATGGAGTTCCCAAATTCATGTATTTCAAAAGGTAGAATTCCCCCAATTTGCTAGGGTTTTCTTCTATTACCATGGGTTCTCTTGATTATTGATCTAAATGATTGAGTTATGTTTTAATTGCATGAATTGATGAATTACAATGCTTTTTATGATGTTTTCCCCTATGAACTCATGTAAACTCCCATGTTTTCCAAATTGTGATCATATGAGGTGGGTTATTGATTATGAAAGAGGAGTTTTATGATTTAAAACATAAAGTGATATAATCACATGAATTTATGATAAAAATCCCTATCTAATCCTTGAATTCTAGATGTGGTGTTTCAAAGTAAGCTTTGAACCTTGAAAGGGCAAAGTATGAGTATATGCATGATCTTATGAAATCTATGTAAATGTTTTAAGGGTGCTTTGAGATTTAAAGTGCCAATGATAATGTTTGATGTTGTGTTGTGAAAGGATATTCTCATAAATACATATTAGCATGATGTGAAAGGTTTTCTCACATATAAATGATACTTAGGTTGAAAGGCAATTCTCACCTAATTGAATCAAAGAGTAAGAGCTATC
This sequence comes from Solanum tarnii x Solanum tuberosum, assembly GCA_029582315.1. Classification (NCBI taxonomy): domain Eukaryota; kingdom Viridiplantae; phylum Streptophyta; class Magnoliopsida; order Solanales; family Solanaceae; genus Solanum; species Solanum tarnii x Solanum tuberosum. The sequence goes on along the minus strand of JAJONS010004814.1, from coordinate 40,525 downwards.
CTAATGAAACTAGCTTGGATTAGTTGTCCAAAGACACCTTTCCATGGATAAAAAGAATAAGTAAGAAAATACTATTCCGTGGGATTTATGCTTAGCACCGAGAGGATATTGACATGAGATGGAAGGTCTCTTGTTAGTGGAGGCTGGGTTACTAGAAATAATCTCTTGAGATGGAAGCTTTCTCGTTAGTAGAGGCCGAGTTTCTACTAGCAATCTCCTTATCCCTTTACTAGTGGATCCACTTAAGCTAGAAGTTCATGGTTCTACCTTAGGCAAGTAGAACAACCCTTCTCGGTGTGGGAGACACCGGGGGATCATGTTATAGATCACATGGTCTCTATGTTAGTTAAAACTAATTCCCCACAACAAGATTAAAGGTGAATTAAGGTTACTCAAGGAGTATCTCATATGTGTTCAAAGATTTTAAAGATGATGTAAGCTTGCATTGGCCTTGTTTTATGACATATGTTTTCTAACTTTCTTAAAACATGTTTGACTTGGTCAATTGCATGTCATGAAATGAAATGTCCCTTTTAGCATGTTTTAAATGTCTTATGCATGGCTATCATACTTGGTACATTGTTTTGTACTAACACATACTCTTGCTTATCTTTCCCCATAAGTAGGGTCCGACAGTCAGGTTTTTGAGTTTCGTGGCTAGTGTTGATCTTGAGATATTTCCAAACTTTGGTGAGTCCTCAAGCTTCGAGGACGAAGCTTATTGTTTTAACTTTCTTTCATGTACTTTATTTTTTGGACATGATGTATGGGCTAGGCCCAATTTCATTCTATTGTATTAGATGGCTATGATGAGACATGAGTTTTAGACTTCCGCTTTTCCATTTAGAAAATGATTGAACTTGGACTATTGTTTTACTCTTATTTTTTTTAAATTCTTATGTTATGAGAGCTAAGTGGCTTGTATTGAGTCCTTCATGGTTCTATATGCCATGTTATATCTAGGGGGTACCCCGAGGTCATGACACAACTTCCTACAATTGCCTTTCTACGACCTGTAGGACTTCCTACGGTCTCTAGATAGGACTCGTCGTTCACTTCTTCAACAATTTTACTACATCTTTTCTTTGAAACATGCCTTTCCAATTTTGAGGTGTTACAATATCCCTACTTGGAAAGATTCATCCTCGTATTGGACTCAAGCTAACATGAATATAGTAGGAAGAAACTAACAACCCAACATGAATGCAAATTTCATCAAAATGCACATAAAAATGGAGAATCGCTCCAAGCCAAATTGTAACATCAAAATGAAGTTTTCATGAACATGCATGCATATGGAAACATGAGAATGACTAAAAAGTATGAATATGAAGGAATGGACCATGAGGAACTAATACCTCAACCTATAATAAGAGCGGAGGAAAAAATATGAGGATACGGGACATCGTATTGGCTTCATGATGAGTCTAGAAACCAATGTGATGATAAACCTTAAATTGGTAGACCTAATGGTGGTAGCCATTTCATGTGTGAAATGATGAACCTTGAATTGGTAGACCTAATGGTGGTGGCCCTTTCTTGAGGATTCAATGAGCTTTCTTAATAATGTACCTTGAATCGGTAGACCTAATGGTGGTAGCCCTTTCATGTGTAAATATTCTTTGATTCGGTAGACCTAATGGTGGTATCCCTTTCAAGTACAATAATGTAATGTGAATGAACTACTCTATAGGAATGAAGGCTAAGTACCGAGTGGATATGGTAAGATGGAAGCTCTCCAAATGTTAGGCCTTCAATGAATATCTTTCTTATCCAATAAGTATGTGCCCGTATAGGTTATTAGCTAGTTGATCCACCTAGTCTAAAATGTTACCGGTCCTACCTTAGGCAAGTAGACCAACCCTTTACGGTGTCAGATAGACACCGGATTCCATGTTAAGCTCACATGGTATATATCGGTTATGCTTATTCCCATCATGTGAGATACGTGCTATGGTTGCTTGAGAGGTTCTATGAAGTGTGGGTGGTATTATGGGATGCTGTCCATGCAATGCATGAGTCGGCTTTGAGAGGGCTATGGTGTGATTCTCCAATGTCTTAATGTCTAATGAAAGAATGTGCTCTTAATGAAGAAAATGAAGAATGTTGACTTAAATGCTTAATGTAATGATTCATGCTTTACTTGTATTGTATTATGAGTTACTTTCCTTATCATGACTTATGAAATGTTTATGTTTCTTATGTATTAGTATTGTTTAAAGATGAAAATGAAGAATGGTAAGTTCATCTTTGGTGGCCTCAAAGTGGTACTTAGTATGGATGGTGGTATGGGACACTATTCATACATTGCACAAGTATAGCTTACAGTTACTTATGGTGAAGGCTCTAATGTGATGAAATGGCTGATATGTTGATTATGTTTGTACACCGTGTCACGTCCGGGGTGTAGGCTCGGGTCGTGACAAACATAGTATCAGAGCACAAAATTTTGGGATGATTTTTAGGATTGATGTCTCACAAGCCACATCGAGTAGAGTCTTGTTCATAGTGTGAAGCGCGCCACATTTATGAATGAGAGGCTATAAGACGTTAGGAAACTACACTTCTTTCATTACTGTTTGAGTCCTGCCATAGAGTTTAGCTCTATAAAAGTCCTTTTCCTAACCCTTATCTTGTGTTTATAGGATATGAATACAAGAAGGGAGATCGCAAGAAGGATGGAAGAGGAGAATATAAATGAGGGAGTTCCTCCCCAAGGTCTTCAAGGTTTTGAGGGTAACCAAGTTCCTCAAGGCAATCAAGTTCCGATTGATCCTCTGGCCATGTCTAATGAAGAAATTAGGTCGACTCTTTTAATGATCGCTCAAGCCGTAACAACTCAAGCCCAAACTATGATGGCCCAAGCCACTAGGGGTGTGGAGACTCATGTGAACCCTAATGTGAGCACTATGGCTTCTAGGTTGAAGGAATTTGTGAGGATGAGTCCTCCGGTATTTCTTGGTTCCAAGGTGGGAGAGTAAGCCCCAAGAGTTTATGGATGAGGTGTATAATGTAGTCAATGCTATGGGAGTGACTTCTATAGGAAAAAGGGAACTAACCGTTTATCAGTGGAAAGATGTTGCCTAAGTTTGGTTTACTCGATTGAAGAGAAATAGGCCGGTAGAAGCAGGTCCTATAGATTGGGAGGTATTTAAGAAAGCCTTCCTTGATAGGTCATTTCCCCGTGAGAAGAGGGAAGCAGGTGGTGGAGTTTATCAACCTTAGGCAAGGTAGCATGAGTGTGCAAGAGTACTTCTTGAAATTTACCCTATTGTCTAAGTATACTCCATCTTTGGTGTCTAATCTAAGGGATGAGATGAGTAGATATGTGACGGGTGTGTCCAATCTAGTTGAGGAAGAGTGCCATACGACAATGCTCCATGATGACATGAATATCTCTAGGCTTATGGTGTTTGTTCAACAAATTGAGGAGTTCAAAATTAAGAAAAAGAATAGGGAGATGAAGAGAACTAGGTCCAATGAGCAAGGTCAACCAAGGTTCAAAATGAGGGCTTTTAACCAAGATTCTTCAAGCACTCCTAGGATTAACCAAGATTCTTCAAGCACTCCTAGGATTAACCAAGAGAAAGGTAGTGGGTCTCCATTTCCTAAACCTATTTGCACCACTTATGGAAAGAAACACTATGGGAAGTGCCTAGCCAGTATGGATGGTTGCTATGGTTGTGGGAACAATTATCATCAAGTGAAAAATTGCCCAACACTTACGGCCAAAGGAAGAGAGACCAAGAAAACTTCTCTAGGTGGCCCGGATCCAAATGCTCCAAAGTATGGTCGTTTCTATTCACTCCAGTATAGAGAGGACAAGGAGCTCTTCCGGATGAAGGAACCGGTATGTTGATGTTTTCTTATAGTTTTGAATGTGTTGTTAAGGTCCCTATGTTATTTTCATGTAAGCCTTAGTATGGGTTTGCTCCCAAGGGGGAGATGGTATGATGAATATTAAGGTTGTTGAGAGTTCCGATATCCTTATATCTTTCCTTCTATTCGTATTCAAGCTTGAGACCAAGAGTTCCTTGTAGCTTGTTTCATTTTTGGAGTCATGTGTGATTATGTGTTTCCATGGTCTCCTTGTGTTATGCATGTTCTTGATGATTTATGTTCCTCATGTTGATGTGCATTTAGTATGAGTTGCCTTAAGAGTAATTGCACAATTTGCTTAATGATGTTATGATGAGCATGATTTGAGCTGGAAAAAATAATTCCTCCAATGAAATGAGAAATCTTTATGTTTTCATGCATAATGAGTTCGTAGATGTAGTTCCTACCTTCTTGTGTTGCATGGAGTATGTTTGAGATGGAGTTGATGTTTCCTCCTAGTTTTGTGCATCGTTTATGATGTTTCATGCATGATGGGCTTCTAGTCTTGAGTCTTTATTTCCCTAGAGTGTTTTAAGTGTCATTCGAGGATGAATGTTCCCATGGGGGAGATAATGTTACGACCCGGAAAACTAGTAGGTGAAACTAGAGCCTAACGAGTGTCTTATTGAGTTTGATATGGGGTTTGAAGTTGTAAAATGAGTTCCTGGGCTTAGGTTGATGGGTTTAGGGGTTAAACGTCAAGGTACGACCCCCAAAGGACCAACCAAGGGTCCTTGAAGCCTAACCCCAAGGCTGCCCCATTTGACAAAAAACTGTGAATTTAGGGCCACATACGGATGGCACCTACGGCCAGTAGGTGGACCCATGCCCCGTAGGTGGGGGTTCGTGGGTCAGGCCCCAAGATGGTGAGTTGCAGACCCCACCTACGGACCTGCAGGATGGGCCGTCAATGAACCTACGGTCCGTAGGTCTAGGGGCGTAGGTCACCACTGAAAATCTACCTAATCTCGGCCAAGTTAGGGGAAACATGGTAAATTCCTAATTAATTAGTTATGGGTTGGGGAAGGTTTATATTGAATAGAGTTAGTTAGGGATTTTTAAAGTATTAAATACCCTTTTTCGATTCATTATTTGCTAAACACAAAAATAGCAACTACCCTCTCCAAATAATCCTCACTCTAGAAACCACCATTGGAGAAGAAGAAATCAAGGTTTGGAGCTCAAGATTTCATCTTTTCTCTTCAATTTCGTAGAGTTTCTTCAATTGAGGTATGGTAGTCTTCATCCTTGATTAAGTTTCATTCAAGGGGCCCTTTCAAAAGATGAATTTAAGTTTCCAAAATCCCCCAAAAAGCTAGGGTTTCAATCTAAGCATGGGTTCAATTCCAAAACGTTTCCAAAGGTTTATATGTGATGAATTAAGATGGAATTGACGAATTAATGATGAATTATGATGAATTTCACCTATGAACCTATGATTCTCCCAAAATACTAAATTGTGAGTTTGTGATTTGGGTTGATTGATTATGGAAGCATGTTGAATTGTTTATGTCTCTATTGAATTATTTATTGAATTATGATATTCCCCTCATCTAATGTAGTATTCTAGGTGTGTGATTGTCCTTCCAATGACACAACAACAACATTATCATCATAGACACTTTACTCTCAAAGTATTCATAAAACATGCACATAATATCATAATCATGCATACCCCTCATATCTTGTATTCAAGGATCATAGATCATGTTAAGTCAACACATCTAGCATTCACTATATTAGACATGGTTATAATCATGACTCAAGTAAATCATTTATTATATGCATAAACTCATGTACTCATATTATAGGGCATGTGGGAGAAGTCTTTTCACAATAATGTCATATACAACTCAACATACATAATAGCATCCTACTTAAAGCCTTAACATCCTTAGCTTATTCACTTTAGCTTTTACCCTTAAATTCCTAGGAGTCATCTTCATGTTACAAGCCCTACTCTCAAGAAATGCCTCACGTGATCATTATGTATACCTAATTCTCAAGGTAATCTAACCACATGCCTCATTATTGATCAATTATAGTCATATAGTATTATATAAACTCAATCTCAATATTACTCAACCATGATCCATCATATAAGCCCTAGTTTAATCAATTCATGTCTAGAAGCTTTAATTTTAAGCAATTCATAACTAGGTCATCTAATCTAAGGCAATTCATAAAGAAGTACATCAATTTTAGAAGGTCAAATCTAACCCTCAATTTGCCTCTTTTGATGACATAACACTAGACTATATCAATTTCACCGTAGAATCTTAGGTTAATCAAGGATACATGTATGATCATACTAAAATTATGTAATTACACCATGAACAACCATTATTCACTTAATTGGGCCAATATACAATAATACCCACATCATGAAGTAAATTTAGTAAAGTGGAAGATTCATGGGTTCATGGGGGATTTCATTATAAATCAACAATAAATCACCAATTCAATCATAATACATCATAAATCAACCATTGAAAATGTTTTGAAAGAGAACCCATGACTTAGATCGAAACCCTAGCTTTTGGGGGAAATTGGAAGCTTTGAAATCAAGTTTTTAAGGGACTCTATAGGTGAAGGCTATCCATAGATGAATAGCCACCATACCTTATGAATATTTCCTCACTAAATTGAAGAGAAAAGGCTGCTCCTTGACCCCTACACTTGACCTTGTTCTTCTTCTTGAATGGAGTTTCTAGAGAGAGAAATATTGGAGAGTATTTGGGATCTTTTTTGAATCTAAAATAATGATTTTGAAATTACTTAATTAAGGGTCTATTAGGTATATATAGGGGTCCTAATATATAATTAACCGACCTCACTTAACCCCTAACTAATTTGGAATTAACCCCCAAGTCCCCAACTTAAAATAAAAGTCTTCAAAACTTCCCCACCCACGAGACCCCGACCCACGGACTGTGGGTGGGTCCACGGGGAGTACTGCATCCTCATGGGTGGTGGTCTGAGGCTTAAAGTTGCAGGTGTGAGCAGGTCTTGACCCACGACCCCTTCCTACGGGGTTAGGGTCCACCTACGGGGAGTGAGTCCTAACCGTAGGTGGCTCAATTTTGGGCAGATTCTAGGGATTTTTTTGAGTCCCCACTCAAAGACCCTTGGTTGGTCCTTGGGGGGTCGTACCTTAACGCCCTAACCCTAAAACCTTCATACTAAGTTCGGGAAGTCATTTTACACTTCTGAACCCCACATCAAACTCAACAACACACTCGTAAGGGTCTAGTTCCACCTACCAGTTTTCCGGGATGTCACATTATCTCCCCCTTGGGAACATTCGTCCTCAAATGATATTTCTAAACACCTTTCGGAATTAAAGACTCAAGACTAGAACCCCATCATGGATGAAACATCTAAATGCAATAAACAAGGAGGAAACATCACTCAATCTCAATATAATCAATGCAACACAAGGAAGTATGAACTACATCGAACAACCCATTTATGCATGAGATTCTCATAACTAGTCATGTTCAAGTAGGAACTTCCATCTCCTAGTTATAATATGCTCAATATATTCGCATGGAGCTCACATGAAATTTAGTCTTAAAAAACATTTTATGCAAGGAGGAATTTCTAAACTCCAAACTAAAGTATGCTCATATATTCTTCTCATGAAGTACAATAAGCATCTCTTTCTCAAAGCACTACAACATGAGGAAAACAATTCACAGAAACTCATCTTATTCCAAAACACAAATGTTCATGAACATGCATTATATAAGAAAGTCATGGCAACACATAAGCACATAACAACAATGCTAGCTAGGCACACAATCTCCCCCTTGGGAGTGAGCCTATACAAACTCTTCTAAACATCATCAATTGCATAATAATAGGAGGAACTACCTTTTCCAACTAAAAGCAAGCTCAACTCAACATTATGGAGCCAATATGCCATTCAAAAGCATAACAAAGCATGTTCATCAAATCATCTCATGAATTCAAATATGCCATCATCATACTAAAATGCACAACAACATGGGGAACATGTAAATCATGAAAACCTATTTTTATACAAAACAAGAATTTTCTCAAGAACATGCATAACATAAGGAGATCATGGAAATTTTCTAAATCACACATGACTCCAAAACATAAAACAAGCCCAAAAAGGAACTCTTTGGTCTCAAGCTAGAATAGGAATAGAAGAAAGGGATGAGGATATCGAGACTCTCAATCAATATTTCTATCTAAGCACATCATCTCCCCCTTGGGAGTAAGCCCCTTATTAAGACCTCAAATACTACTCCTTTCAAAAAATCTCAAGGCATCACCAAGACTCATTATAACCTTACCGTGTTCTAAAACCAATAGAGGTCTAATAACCATGCATCCAAACCTTACCAAGGTTAGCAAGAGTAACTCTATGAGACAAGGAAATCATGGGACACATATAACATCCAAGACTCCACAATCATGAAACGAGTCAAGGAGGACTTATCATCTTAAGCTAGTAGAGGAATAGAAGGGAATATAAGGATATTGGGACATCATTGGCCCTTGGCCTCCGAAGTAGCACCCTCAACTAAAACCCTTACTAAATACCATTCCTCAACATTCTCATGAAAGCACGTCCTTACTCTTCTATTTCTTAACTTGGCGGTCTAAGATCCCAGTTTGTACTTCTAAATTAGAGAGGTTCTCATTAAGTATTTCTAGCTCACAAGCAGCCTTACCAACACCACTCAAGTCTCATATGAGCCTACCAAACTAGGACTAAACTACTCAACTCACTCCACCTCTTAAGGTGAGAATTTCGAGCCAATCCAAATCATGAACATCTAGAACACTCAATGACCTTGATATCTAAGCACATTTCTTACAATTCTAAGGTCAGAGCAAGTCATCACTCAACCTTTTCACCTTCATCACATAAGGTTATTCTAAACCATGGAAAATTTACATTTCTATCCTCTTTTAAAAGAGTCTACTCACACAACATCTCTAGGCATAACTTAAACATCACTATACATCAAATTCTTCAACACATTAGAAAACTCCTTATGGCTAAGTTGGGTTCTACCAATAACCACAATTAAACCCATGTATACTAATGCCAACATAAAAGTTCATCATGTCCAATTTATCAAGTCACAGAAGACAAGTACTACTGGAATAGAAGTAAGAATGAAACACATACCGGGAGCAACATTAACAGGACACTCTTGTTCACTTCTATCTTGAAGAGCATCGAATCTAATTTTCTTCCTCTCTCTTCCCCTAGCGGTAAGTACCGGGCAATCTTTCACTTTGTGGTCACTTCCACCACAACCATAGCAACCCTTCGTGTAACACCCTAAAAGTCTAACGTCCTAAGCTAGAGCCTTATACGATGCCTAGTAACTTAAAAGGATAAAATTGATGTTTTTAGTCCTAATCTAATATAACTAACTTAATAAGAGAGTGTTAGTGCTTAAACGGTGAGAAACGACCATGACATCCGGAAACTAGTAACTCTAATCTAATGTTGTCATAGGCCTTCTAGAGAGATTTTTGAGTGGCGTATGAGAACTAAATCTTGTAAAAAGGGTTTATATAAGTACAACTAAGTATTTAGGGTCCAAACGTATGGGTATGACCCCCCAAGGACCACTCTAGGGGTCCTTGAGGAGGACCCAACATTAGACCCCAAAAGCCGTCAAACAACAGCAAATGACGAGACCAAGACTTACGGCCAGTAGACTGGTCTACGGATCGTAAGTCATGGTCGTAAGTCCATACTTAGTCATGGGAAACTTGGCTCCCAAAAGGGAGCCCACAGTCCCAAATGAAGGAGTGCACAGGACGCGCCGTCACTCCACCTACGGTCCGTAGGTGCTGCCAGTTTTAGGATTTTAGTTTTTAAGTTAGGGGTCTTAGTTTTAGTTAGTTATTTAATTAGGGCTTAAGAAGGGTAGTTAGTTAACTAATTACCTTTATAAACCTAACTATAAGATCCTAACCCTAAGACTTTAAGTCATTCAACAAAACCTCCAACTTAAACATCAAACCATAACTTCCCTCTCTCAAAATCTTTTCTCCAAAGAACACCATTGAAGAAGGAGTTCAAGGTCCATATAGGGCACCAAGATCTAGAATTCATCCATAAATTCTCAAGAAATTTACTAAGGTATGGATGCTCTTCACTCTTGGGATCTTTTCCCCAAGAGGCCCTCTCAAAATTGGATTTCAAAGTTCCCCAATTTCTAGGTTTTCACTCAAATTCGTGGGTCTCTTTATAAAATCATTTCCATTGATGTATAATGGTTAATATAGTAACCCAACCAAGGGTTAGGGTCGTGTCCCAAGGAGCATTTTTTTTCCGCAACATCATGAGTTGAGGAGACTTTTCTTGCACTTCTTGACTTCTTCTTTTCCTTTTCACCACACCCCCAACTTAAGCTTTTGGCTAAAGTTGGCTATTCATTAAATCAAAAGTCATGAGGATTATAGGTGGTGGTTGAATAAAGGTCTAGGTTTTCACAAGTTTTCTTCCAAAGAAGGGTAAGGCTCAAAGGGTGTTCAAAAGAGTTTCACACGCTCACGGGTAGGCCACAAAAGAGGTATATGTCAAATTTGGCTCACACTCTTTAAAGTTGCCTAAGATCATTTTAAGAGCACACCTTTCTAAATCAATTAGACTAACAGGGAAAATTCTAGGTTTATTCATACAACGTTCAAAGTAAGCTCATCACAGACGGAATCGACACTTAAGTCAAACAAGACTACACACTTTCGCTAGTGTGCAACGGTCATTACAAGAGAATCAATTCGATAAATGGCTAATCACAACGAGATGCAAAGAGTTCACATATTGTCTATGTAATTTCATTTGTCCTCATCTTAGCTGTACATTCATGCTTGTTCAATTGTAAACACTATTGAAGTCATCGGTATTGATCGAAACCGAGACTCAGATTTTTGCAAAAGAACAACCACTTTTAACACAAGCTGTGGAGAATTCTTTTGAAAAATAACAATAATTTTTTCGGAAGGGTGAAAATTTGCAATCAATTAATATCAGGAAGAAGCCATAAGCTTAAACAATCGCAAAACAGTTTTAAAAATACAATTAAAGACAGACAACCCAAATGTACACCAAAACACAAGTATCTGAAACAAGCAAAAACACAAGGTGGGCCTCACCCCACCACAAATAAGAGCATTTGTCCTCAAATGCAAATAATACAGAATCCTAAAGGTAAAGTAAAGAAAGACAGAGAGGGAGGTAAATAAGAATCTTGTTTACGCATTCTTTACATATGTTTGGGCATGAATGCTGACAAAATAATTACAGGTATTAAGGAACTAACCTTTTGTACTGATTGAAATACTACCGAGAAGCTAAGCGGCAATTTCAATCCAAATCCGCGCATAAACCAATGAATCAAAATACTCCAGAAGTGCAAGAAGTATAATACTATAGTGCATGTGTGAGTTTTGAACAGGTAAAAAGTGAGGGAAGGTGAATGAAGTTGAAACTTTTAATCCTTTGGCTTGCGAAAACCGTTTACTCAGCGACATTAGTTAAACTTCGCCAACACACTCGGCGGAACGCCGATTGTTTGGTTTCTCAGCTGAAGTTTACAGAACCTCCGGTTTACGAGGGTCCAAACGGCGGTTTCCATCAAGATCGCCAACTTGGTTGGCGATTCGCCAATGATTTCCAACACTCGCTGAGTTTTACAGACTCTAATGTTGACGATGTCTAGATTCAAATGGCGGATAAGGTTGGATTCACCAAATGGATTCATCACTCGCCTATCTGCACTTTTTGTTCACTCTTCATACTTCCATCTGCACAATCAATCACACCATTCTTTTAATAAAGCAAAAGAAAGTAATACATAGTTTTGGGTTGCCTCCCAAACAACGCCTTAGTTAACATCGTGGCACGACGCAATAGAGCCTTCAGGCGTCTTCCAAATACACCACTTCAACCAAAGAAATCTTTTGACAATCCCCAAAATATAATTTCAGATGTCGACTGTTCACTTTAAATGGAGGTCCTTTCTGACCTTAAATTTCTATGGCACTATTGGTGAACCCTCGTTTTTATCTAAAAGTTCCAGACCATTTGGATTTGAGCTTTCCGAAAAAGAATCTAAGTCGAGAGTTGTATAACAAAACCCAATCTCCTACCTTGAAGTCCCGCTTGAGTATTCGAGAATCATGCCATTTCTTCATCTTCTCCTTGTAGTTGGCTGAACTTTTATAGGATCTGAGTTTAAATTCATCCAGTTCGTTTAACTGTTCTACCCTCTCCCTTGAAGTTTTTAACTAGTCCAAATATAAGGCCTTAAATGCCCACAATGCCTTGTGTTCTAACTCGACGGGCAAATGATAAGCCTTACCATATACCGATAGGTGCCTTATAAGCAGTTCGGTATGCCCATAGTGCATCATCAAGTTTCCTAGACCATTCAGTTCTGTTGGCATTAACTGTCTTTGCTAGGATGCTTTTGATTTCCCAATTTGACACTTCGACTTGGCCACTTGTTTGGGGATTATATGGGGTTGCTACCTTGTGTTTCACCCCATATTTTCTTAGTGCCATTGAAAACCACTTATTGCAAAAGTGAGACCCCCATCGCTAATGATTGCCCTAGGAGTGCCAAATCTTGCGAAAATGTAGCGTTTCAAAAATTGGACAACAATTTTTCCTTCGTTGTTTGGAAGGGCGATGGCCTCTACCCATTTGGAGAGATAATCTATGGCCACCAGGATGTATTTATTTCCAAATGAGCTCACAAATGGGACCATGAAATTGATCCCCCATACATCGAATAGCTCAATCTCCAAAATAGGAGTGAGAGGCAACTCGTGCCTTCTAGACACTCCGCCTTGTTGCTGACATTGCGAGCATTTCTTTGCAAATTCATGTGCATATTTGTATAGGGACGGCCAGTAATAACCACTTTGGAGGACCTTAGCGTGAGTGTGAATACCACTGTGGTGACCTCCTACTGGAGATGCATGACAAGCATGGAAATTTTTTACCACTTCCTCTTCTGGAACACACCTCCTGATAACATGGTCAGTACATTCTCGAAACAAGTAAGGTTTATCCCAAAAGTATTTTTTAACATCAAACAATAATATCTTTTGTTGGTAAAAGGTAAGCTCATCAGGTATCAATCCACTCACAATGTAGTTTGCAAAGTCTGCATACCACGGTGTAGGTTTGAGAGATATAGCAAATACTTGTTCATCGGGAAAGGAATCATCTATGTCGACCTCACGCTCGACATCTTCCCTTCCTTCCAACCGCGATAAATGTTTGGCCACTTGATTTTTGCAGACTTTTCGATCCTTTACCTCAAAATCAAACTCTTGTAATAGTAGCACCCACCTTATCAATCTTGGTTTCACATCTTTCTTTGACATTAAGTAGCGGAGTGCAACATGATCAGTGTGTACTATTACTTTGGTTCCTAGCAAGTATGCCCGGAACTTTTCAAATGCATAGACCACTGCGAGCAACTCTTATTTAGTGACCGTATAATTTCGTTGGGCTAGTATTCAAAGTTTTGCTCTCGTAGTAAATTGGGTGAAATAATTTGTTGTGCTTTTGCCCCAATACTACTCCCAATGCCATTCCACTAGCATCACACATTACTTCGAAAGATTTTGACCAATTAGGACTGACGATAATTGGGATAGATACTAATTTTTCCTTCTAGCACTTAAATGCGATCATCCAAGCATCATCAAAATGGAACTTCACTTCCTTCTCGAGGAGTTTGCATAGTGGATGTGCAATCTTTGAGAAGTCTTTAAAGAACCTTCGGTAGAAACCTGCATGACCCAAGAAGCTGCGAACACCCTTCACTGAAATTGGTGGGGGTAATTTCTCAATGACTTCAATTTTAGCCTTGTCAACCTCCATCCCCCTTTGTGACACCTTGTGCCTATGAATGATACCTTTCTTCACCATAAAGTGACATTTTTTCCAATTGAGAACCAGATTCATATCCACGCATCTTTATAGAACCTGTCCAAAGTGTGTAAAGCATCCCTCAAATGTTTCCCCTACGACTGAGAAGTCGTCCATGAATACCTCCATAGATTCTTCGACCATATCCGCAAAAATAGACAAGATGCAACGTTGGAATGTTGTTGGGGCAATACACAGCGCGAATGGCATCCTTTTGAATGCAAAAGTTCCATAAGGGCAGGTAAAAATGGTTTTCTCTAGGTCTTCCGGCGCAATAGAGATTTGATTGTAACCGGAATACCCATCTAAAAATTAATACCACCTCCTTTCTGATAACCGGTCAAGCATCTGGTCCATAAAGGGCATTGGGAAGTGGTCCTTTTGGGTCCATGAGTTAAGCTTCCGATAATCCATGCATACTCTCCACCCAGTCACTGGTCTTGTTGGCACAAGTTCTCCTTTCGCATTTGGGACTATGGTTATACCTACTTTTTTGGGTACATATTGCACCGAACTTACCCACTTACTATCTGCAATAGGGTAGATCACTCCCGCATCTAGCCACTTGATGATCTGCTTTTTCACCACCTCTTTCATTAGAGGGTTTAGTCTCCGTTGATGCTCTACACTGGGTTTACATTCACTGTCAAGCCGAATCTTGTGAGTACAGATGCCAGGAGGAATTCCTACTATATCGGCTATTGTCCATCCAATAACTTTTATATCCTTCAGCAATACTTCAATGAGCAATTTCACCTGCCTTTCAAGCAAATCGGCTGCGATAATCACTGGTAAAATATTATTGGCTCCTAAGAAAGCATATTTTAGATGAGAGAGTAGAGCTTTTAAATCCAGGTTCGGTGGTTCTTCTGTTGATGGCTTCGTAGGAGGACTTTCTCTATTTTTCAGGCCGATATCCAACTTGATTGGATTCCTTGAATACTCTCTTGATCCTGATAAGGCAGCCACCACTTCCTCATATCCTTGAACTTCAAATTCCTCATAATTGGCAAGTACAGATTCATTGGGTTCCTTCTTGCACATTAAATGGCTCACACTTGCCACTGCTTCATCTATAACATCCTCAGTGGACACCACATGGATGTTACTTGGTTGCTTCATGGATTTGCAGATATTGAAGGTCACCTCATCATCGTTCACACGGAACTTCAATTCCCCCCCTTCGACATCTACCAATGCTCTTCTAGTAGCTAAGAATGGCCTTCCCAAAATAATGGGGATTTCAGCATTGATCTCACAATCTAGAATCACAAAATCAGCTGGAAAGATGAACCGATCTACTTTTACCAATATGTCATGAAGTATCCCTATGGGGTGTTTGATTGATCCTTCAGCCATAAGGAGTCTCATTGTGGTTGCCTTTGGTTCACCTAAACCAAGTTGCTTGTATATTGCATAGGGCATCAAGTTAATGCTTGCTCCTAAATCGCACAAAGCTTTAGCAAATTGGAGCATGCCAATTGTGAACGGGATTGTGAATGCCCCAGGATCATCTCTCTTGGTGATTGACTCATTTGTCATAATTACGTTGCAACTATAGGGTACCTCGATCGTTTCATACTCTAGGCTCCTTTTCTTTGTAATCAGCTCTTTCATGAATTTGGCGTATCCCGACATTTCTAACAATGCTTCCACCAGAGGAAGGTTAATTGATAGATTCTTGAATACTGACAATTTTTTTTTTAACTTCTCATCTTCATTTTTCTTTTTCAGACGTTGAGGAAATGGTGAAGGTATTTTGGGTAAAGGGTGCGTGACTTTTGGAATCTGAACATGTTGCTCTGTATCCTCTTGTGGTTCTTTGGCAAGGTTTTGTGGAATAGGCAATTCTTGTTCCTCTGTACCTTGGCTCTCTTCCTGCATTCGAGAGTCCTCGTCCTCCATCACATTCCCTTTTGCCATCTTTCCACTACGGGTGACCACAACCAGCCCTCTTTCATTATCTTCCATCAGTTTCCTGGATGTTAATTAAGCTGATAATACACTAAATTGACCTTCTAGTGTTTTGATGGCATCAACATGCGAATTCACTTTACTATTTAGTGATGAAAAGTCATATCTCATTCCTTTTAGCAGATCATCAGAGCCCTCAACTTTATCAACTATGCGTGACAATAGATCATTTACCCGAGGACTACTTGCGCTCCCATTTGATTTTGGGCTTTCACTCAATTGGGTACAGTCTTCCTCATGGTCATCTTGCTCAGCCCAATCGTGGCAATATTTCTTTGGTTCTTCACTCCTGGAATGGTTCCAACCTTGATTTCCGCCCCGTTGTTGATAGCGTGGGTGGAAACCCTCCTCATATTTTGTGGAGTTCCAACCTTGATTCTCCCCCGATCTCAAGTAACCGGATGAAGAACCCTCATCAACTCGAAGTACTCCATATGTCCCCTTCATGTGCTCGTGTATCACTTCCATTTGAGACAACATCTTCTTGCTGTTTTCGTCCCTTTCCCTTTTTTTATCGAGTTATTCCTGCGTTAATCTGAAGCACAGCGGGGAAACTTGGTCATCTTTTGTGTACCATGCTTGATTTACTCTAGTCATGCCATCTAGGAGAAATGAGGCTACTTCAAATGATTGTAACATTATTTCTCCTTGCATCAACTGATCAACTATCCCTTTATTCACTGAATCCAAACTACGGTAAAAATATTGGAGAAATAACTCACTCGGCAGTCCATGCATTGGACATTTTCGCAAAATTCTCTTAAATCGTGTCCAAGATTCGTTAATTGGTTCACCCTCCTTTTGATTAAAATTTTGAATGTCATCCCTAAGTTTCATCAATTTTTATGGAGTGAAGAATATTTCATGGAAATCCGTAATCAACTCTTCCCATAACTTGATGGAGTTCTTTGGAAGCTCGATCAACCACTTAGTGGCTTCCCCAATTAATGATAATGGAAATAAGCGCAGCCGTATGCATTCTTGCGATAGATTCTTGAATTACAGAGGGGTGCACACTTCTATGAAGCTTCGTATATGTTCATACGAATCTTCATGCTCTAACCCTCTATATAAACCTCTTGAATGTATGAGATGGAGTGTTGTGCTAGTAACTTCAAACGATGCATTTCCGTCTGCTTGTGGCATGCAACTCGCATCCATCTCACTCACATGTGCAGGGTTGTACATACTAATAATATCATCAATATCGTCTCGATAAAAAGCATCATCCGTTGGGTTGCCTGCTTGGCATCTATTTTCACCGTTCACACTCATATGGTTGTTGAAACACACAATTACTCAAAACAAAACTGAAAATTAGGTAAGTAGACAACAAGTAAGAAGAATAAAGATTTTACTAATCTAAGAACTCTCAAATAACACCACTCCCCGGCAGCGGCGCCATTTTAATGCTTATCCTAACCAACGACACTAACATACAGTATGAGTGTCTACAATCATCGATAATATAGTAACCCAACCAAGGGTTGGGGTCGTGTCCCAAGGGAGTGGTTTTGAGAATTAGTAGAAAAATAAAATTAAGTTCAAACTAGTCGTTGCTAAAGTAACGATTAAAAACATTGTAGATTAAAAGGGGTGACACAAAGGTGTCAAATATCAAATGGGAGTTTTGTCACAAGTAGTAAAAAACAACAAAAATAACAAGAAAATCAAGTATCGGGACAAGTTCTTGGGGTGTGACTGCAATACAAGTTGAGATAAATCGTTGGGTACATGCTTTCGATAGGAAATTTGCAAGATAATAATGACTAGGCTAAGCTTTAGATTGAAATAAGTTACCTCTCGGGAAACTTACCCCGTTTCAAAGGCGTTCCTCTCGGACACCCATTTTCCGCATGAAGGCCAGCCTACGCCTTACCCCACTCACTCACTTGAGCTGAGTGTTAGGATATGGGGTTAGGGCTCACCCTCTCGGGCTGAACCTCATGTCGACCCACTACTTAGGCCATCAGTCTAGCGGTCTTGGTTTCGCAACCTCACTCTTGGGAAAGCCGAAAACACATGGGTGGTTTTGTATTTGCAACTACAAACCCATTAGATTAAACAACAACCACTAGGTGAAATCACCATTAAAATACACCTAACCTATCAGCAAGCATGACCCAACAATAATATCAACACATATTTGCTAAATCACACCCAAGAATGGTTGTTTTTACCCACACATCAAGAAATAACAAAATACACCTAAAATGATACTAAAATAAAATGGGTATAAGGAATTAAACCTTGATTTAAGCAAAGGAAGAAGAATCGAGAAGACCCACTTCCAACTTGGGAAAGATGAAATCCTTCTTTCTTCAAGTCTCCCAAAAACCCTCTCCAAACTTGAGAGAAAATATCTCAAAAAGTACTATTCTATTATGAAAATTAAAATAAATGTTCGACTCCCTAAAAATTAATAACAAGTTTAGTATTTATAGACTTCAAAAAATAGTGTTGGCGGATCTTTCGGCGAGGTTAGTCAGAATCGCAGATTAACTCGGCGATTCACCCTTTGGTGTAGTTCATTGCCGTCTCTCACTAGCCTTCAACATAGTTGTGTTATGTGTTATTAGACGACATAGTATTGCTTCGCCGAATTGTCTATGTCGGTTATTGCTAATCTCCCTATGTTTAATGATATGAACTAAGAAATGAATATGAGTTATGAAGATGATTGTGAACTCCAACTAGGGCTAATTGAGGGGGTACTACTTAGTCTAGGTAAGGGTATGGGACTTTACCTAGACATTGCACAAATGGGTTCTTGATGTATGGCAACCTATGAATGATGTTAAGGATGGTTTCACCCATTATGATGACCACTATGTATGTGACTACACTTGTGTCCTCTTGATGGTTCTACTTAGTATATATGAGGGTATGGGACTTCATATGTACATTGCACAAGTGGACTTGAAAAGGGGGTCATGGGTGGTGTCTTTATGGTATGATGTTAATTGAACTCAAACATGTAAGATATGAACTATGGTTAAGTATGGTGTTTCTTATGGTTATGAATGTCTCTTTATCTTATGGTATGGATTGGCTATGCCGTACTTGAATATGCATTTTGGCTTTTAAACTTAAAATAACATGTTTTCTACAAAGGTCCCTTTTATTCATGTTTTAAATGGTTTTAATTGCATGGCTTCCATACTTAGTGCAATTGATTGTGCTAACCCATATTTCTTCTATTTTTACAAAGTGTAGGTTCCGGATAGTAGGTCCTCATTGTGAATAAGTGAAGACTTGGATTGCATTCTCCAAGACTTTGGTATGTCCTCAAGTTCCGAGGACAACATGATGCCACTTATGTTTCATTCTATTGTAATAGACTTCTATGTACTTCCTTTTATAAGACAATTTCATTGTATAGGGCTAAAGTCCCTATTTGAGACTTCTATGTTGTACTTAGATGGTGATTGAGACGATGTCTAGACACTCTATTTTCTATTATGAAAGACTTTGACATTGATTGTGAAAAGTTTTTAAATTCTGCATTTTTCAATGTCTTTATGCAATGACAATTATGCTAAGGGCTTGTATAAGACCCCTTCGGGGTCAAGTACACCGTGTTACGACTAGGGGGTGCTCTCGAGTCGTGACAAACTTGGTATCAAAGCATAAGGTTTTGGATAATAATTAGGATTGATGTCTCATGAACCATGTCTATTAGAGTCTTGTTCCTGAGTGTGAAGCGCACCACTATTATGAATGAGAGGCTATGTGATTCTTAGGAACCTTCCCATATTTCGTATTCTTGAAGTCATGCTTAAGAGTCTTAACTCTATACGCCCTTTCTTCTAATCCTTTTCTTGTGCATATAGGCCATGAATACTAGAAGGGCAGCCGCAAGAAGGGTTGATGAAGAGATTGAAAATGAGGGAGTTCCTCCCCAAGGCAACCAAGCTCCTCAAGGTCATCAAGGGCATCAAGTTCCTATTGAAGAGGAAGTTATGTCTAATGTGGAGATAAGGACGGCTATTCAAAGTTTGACTCATGTTTTGGTGGCTCAAGTTACTAGAGATGCCAGGGTGAAAGCGAATCCCCATGCTAGCACAACCGCTTCAAGGATAAGGGATTGCACTAGGATGAATCCCCCTACCTTCTTTGGCTCCAAGGTAGAGGAGGACCCACAAGGGTTTATTGATGAGGTGTTCAAAGTGCTAGATGCTATGGGTGTGACTTCTCAAGAAAAGGCGGAGCTAGCCGCCTACCAACTCAAAGATGTGGCTCAAGTATGGTATGAGCAATGGAAAGAGGAAAGGCCTATTAGAGCGGGTCCAGTAGATTGGGCATCATTCAAGACGGCTTTCCTTGATAGGTTCTTCTCATTGGAATTGAGGGAAAGGAAAATGCAAGAAATCATGAATCTCCGACAATGAGGAATGAGTGTGAAGGAATATAGCTTCAAGTTCACTCAATTGTCCAAGCATGCTCCTACATTGGTGGCGGACTCTAGGGCTAAAATCAACAAATTTGTTATGGGGATATTTGATGTTGTGGTTAATGAATGTAGGTCGGCTATGCTTATTCCAAGCATGAACATTTCTCTTCTTATGGTTCATGCCGAGAAAATTGAGGAACAAAAGCTCAAGCAAGTGGGTAAAGATTGGAAGAGGTCAAATACCGATGATGGAAATTCTTCCAAGGGTAAACTTGGGATTCAAGATAAGCCAAAGTTTAAGAAGAGGTTTCCCAACCAAGGTTCTTCCAATGCTTCTAGAGTCAACAAAGGTAGGGTGTCTAACCCTAAGCCACAAGGAGGAAGAAGTGGTGGTTCTTATGTTGAAAGAGTTAGTTGTGAAAAGTGTGGCAAGAAGCATGAAGGCAAATGCCTAGTTGGCACGGATAATTGTTTTGGTTGTGGAAAGTATGGTCAGATGAAGAAAGATTGTCCCATGATGAGAGCTCAAGGGAGGGAGAACAAACAAGCACAAGTAAGTGGTCCTATCTCCGATGTTCCTAATAAGAACCACTTTTATGCTCGCTAATCCCGAAGTGATCAAGAAGGGTCTCTGGATGTTGTTACCGGTATGTTACAAGTATTTTCAATTGATGTTTACTCATTGTTAGACCCCGGTTCCACTTTGCCTTTTGTAACCCCTTTAGTGGCTATGAAATTTAATGTGTTCCCCGATGTCTTAGAGGAAGCCTTTTCGGTTTCTACCCTGGTAGGTGATTCTGTAGTAGCTAAAAGACTTTATAGGGGTTGTCCCATTTCATTGTCCAATACTGTCACACTGGTTGATTTGGTAGAACTTGATATGTTGGATTT
Organism: Solanum tarnii x Solanum tuberosum; assembly: GCA_029582315.1. Classification (NCBI taxonomy): domain Eukaryota; kingdom Viridiplantae; phylum Streptophyta; class Magnoliopsida; order Solanales; family Solanaceae; genus Solanum; species Solanum tarnii x Solanum tuberosum. The sequence continues at coordinate 19,442 of JAJONS010004814.1, read as the reverse complement.
TGATGTCATATTGGGGATGGATTGGTTGCATGCTTGTTTTGCTTCCATTTATTGTAGAACTCGGGTAGTGAAGTTTTAATTTCCTAATGAACCCGTGTTAGAATGGAAGGGGGGAAACTCTATCCCTAGATGTCAAATTATTTCATGTCTAAAAGCTTGTAAAATGATTTCTAAGGGATGTCTTTATCATATTGTGAGAGTCAAAGACCTTGAGTCCGAGACTCCTCCTTTAGAGTCGGTCCCTGAGGTAAAGGATTTTTCGGATGTCTTGCCCGGAATTCCTCCCGAACGGGAAATAGATTTCGGCATTGATCTATTGCCGGATACTCAACCTATATCAATCTCTCCTTACTAGATGGCCCCGACCAAATTGAAGGAATTAAAGGCTCAACTTAAGGATTTGATAGATAAGGATTTTATTCAACCAAGCATATCTCCATGGGGTGCTCTAGTATTATTTGTGAAAAAGAAGGATGGGTCCCTTAGGATGTGTATTGACTATCGCCAAGTGAATAAGGTCACCATAAAGAATAAGTACCCTCTCCCTAGGATTGATGATTTGTTTGACCAACTTCAAGGGGTGAGTTACTTTTCAAAGATAGACTTAAGGTCGGGCTATCACCAACTTAGGGTGAGAGGGGTTGACATTCCTAAGACGGCCTTTCGAACAAGATATGGTAACTATGAGTTCCTATTTATGTCCTTTGGTCTAACAAATTCCCTGGCGGCTTTCATGGACCTTATGAATTGGGTGTTTAGAAATTATCTTGATTTGTTTGTGATAGTCTTTATTGATGACATTTTGATATACTCCAAGAGTGAGGGTGATCACATGAGTCATTTGAGAATAGTGTTGCAAGTCCTCAAAGATCACCAACTTTTACTTTTTGCTAAGTTTAGTAAGTGCGAGTTTTGGCTAAGGTCGGTTGCTTTCCTTGGCCACATTGTTTCTAGTGAGGGTATAGAAGTTGATTCGAGGAAAATTGATGCGGTCAAAAGTTGGCCTAGACCTTTGTGTCCTACCGACATCCGAAGCTTTTTGGGGTTGGCCGGGTACTATAGGAGATTTGTTGAGAGATTCTCATCTATTGCTTCTCCATTAACGGCCTTGACCCAAAAGAAGTACAAGTTCAAAAAGTCAGAGTCATGTGGAAAGAGTTTTCAATCGTTGAAGGATAAATTTACCTCCGCTCCGGTATTAACCTTACCGGAGGGTACCGAAGGGTTTGTAGTGTATTGTGACGCTTCTCAAGTAGGTTTAGGTTGTGTCCTCATGCAACATGGTAAGGTGATAGATTATGCCTCAAGACAACACAAGGTGCATGAAAAGAAATATCCCACTCATGATCTTGAACTAGCGGCCGTAGTATTTGCTTTGAAAATATGGAGACATTACCTTTATGGTGTGCATGTAGATGTGTTTACCGATCACAAAAGTCTCCAATATGTGTTTACTCAAAAAGACTTGAATCTCTGGCAAACAAGATGGTTAGAACTTTTGAAGGACTATGATATAAGTGCCCTTTAACATCCCGGCAAAGCCAATGTAGTTGCGGATGCCTTGAGTCGTATGTCTACGGGTAGTGTGGCCCATGTAGAAGATGAAAGGAAGGAGTTAGTCCATGATGTGCATAGGATGGCCCGATTGGGAGTTCAACTAGTAGATTCTCCAAAGGGTGGCTTTGTGGTCCATCATAGCTCTGAATCCTCCTTAGTAATTGATGTGAAGTCTAAGCAACACCTTGATCCTATTTTGATGGAATTAAAAGAATCGGTACTCAACAAGTCCGTTGAGGCTTTCTCCCAAAAGGGGGGATAGGGTGTTGAGGTACCAAGGTCGTCTATGTGTTCCGGATATTGAGGGCTTGAGAGAGAAAAATTTAGAAGAGGCTCATGGTTCGTGGTATTCGATTCATCCGGGAGCCACCAAGATGTACCGTGACCTATGGGAAGTCTATTGGTAGAATGGCTTGAAGAAGGATATAGCGAGTTTAGTAGCCAAATGTCCAAATTGCCAACAAGTCAAAGCCGAACATATGAAACCGGGAGGCATGTCTCAAAATATTGATATTCCTACTTGGAAATGGGAGGATGTGAATATGAATTTTTAGTGGGTTTACATTATACTAGGAGGCAATTTCATTCGATTTGGGTCATTGTTGATAGGTTGACAAAATCAGCCCACTTTATTCCCGTCAAAACTTCATTCTCGACAGAAGATTATGCCAAGCTTTACATTGATGAGATAGTAAAATTGCATGGGGTTCCCTTATTTATCATTTCGGATCCGGGTGCTCAATTTACTTCACACTTTTGGAAGGCATTCCAAAAGGGGCTTGGTACTAAGGTCAAGCTTAGCACGGTCTTTCATCCTCAAACGTATGGTCAAGCGGAATGCACCATTCAAACATTAGAGGATATGTTAAGGGCATGTGTAATCAACTTCAAAAGTAGTTGGGATTTTCATCTCCCATTGAATGAGTTTGCCTACAATAATAGCTACCACTCGAGTATTGCCATGGCACCGTTTGAAACCTTGTATGGTAGAAGGTGTAGATCTCCGGTTGGGTGGTTTGAAGAAGGTGAATTTTCTCTAATTGGTCCCGAATCAGTTTATGAGGCCATTGAAAAAGTTTGACTCATTAGAGAGAGGTTGAAGACGGCCCAAAGTCGCCAAAAGTGTTATGCCTATGTTAGAAGAAGGGATCTAGAATTTGAGGTTGGTGATTGGGTTTACTTGAAAATCTCACCTATGAAAGGTGTGATGAAATTCGGTAAGAAGGGGAAGCTAAGTCCCCGGTATGTGGGCCCATATCAAATATTGAAAAGAGTGGGGAAGGTTGCTTATGAATTAGACCTACCTAGTGAATTGGTTTTGGTTCACCCCGTGTTTCATGTTTCCATGCTCAAAAAGTGCATTGGTGATCCGGTATCCATCCTTCCTTTAGAAAGTTTAGGAGTTGATTATAAACTCTCCTATGAAGAGGTCCCAATTGAAATCTTGGACCGTCAAGTGAAAAGGTTTAGAAACAAGGAAGTAGTTTCAGTTAAAGTATTGTGGAGGAACCATCTAGTTGAAATTGATACATGGGAGGCTGAGGCCAATATGATGTACCGTTATCCTCCTCTATTTCCTCCTACTCCTATTCAAACTTGAGGTAAGTAGTTTCTCTTGAGTTGTAGTGAATTAGGAGTTATGTGTATTGTATGAGCATTTACCATGATTTTTCCTTATGTAGTGTGAGTCCATGTGGAAAAGCATGTATTGCATAATTTGAGTTTTTCATGAATTATATGTCCCTCTTGTTAAATTGCTTGACTAAGATGATAATTGCATATTTGACTTATGAGGTGAATTGATAAATGTGCTAAATTGTGTTTTGAAGTGACTTGTTGAATCCATATGGTGATCTTGAACTTGTCATTTGAGTGGAGAAGGTAGTTCCTCCTATAAACATGATATATGATGAATTTCATGCATAATTGAGTTGAAAGATTTAGCTCCTACCTCCTTATATTGCTTTGATATGAATTTAATTGGAGTTGAAGTTTTCTCCTTTAAATAAGTGCTTATGGTGAATTGTGCATATTAGAAGTTTTGCACATTTTGGTACTTTTGCTTGTTGGACTGTTGGTTTAAAGTGTCTGCTTAGTTGGGTGTCTTGGTTGACATTCGGGGACGAATGTTCCCAAGGGGGAGATAATGTAACACCCCGGAAGTCTAACGTCCTAAGCTAGAGCCTTATACGATGCCTAGTAACTTAAAAAGAATAAAAATGATGTTTTTAGTCCTAATCTAATATAACTAACTTAGTAAGAAAGTGTTAGTGCTTAAACATTGAGAAACGACCATGACGTCCGGAAACTAGTAACTTTAATCTAGTGTGGTCATAGGCCTTGTAGAGAGGTTTTTGTGTGGCGTATGAGAACTAAATCGTGTAAAAAGGGTTTATATAAGTAGAACTAAGTGTGTCCAAACGTATAGGTACTACCCCCCAAGGACCACCCTAGGGGTCCTTGAGGAGGACCCAACATTTGACCCCAAAAGCTGTCAAACAACAGCAAACGACGAGACCAAGATGTTGGAACTCCAACACATTTCTTCACTAAGATATGAAGATAACGTGACATTATATCGGCCTCAGCCTCCCAAGTAGCACCCTCAACTAACTGATTCCTCCAAAAAACTTTTACGGAAGGAACTTCTTTGTTTCTCAACTTCCAACTTTCCGGTCAAAATTTTTAACCGAAACTTCTTCATAAGAAACACAATCCTTTATAGCAAGACTCTTTAATGGTACTATAGATGTTGGAACACCAACACATTTCTTCACTAAGGAGACATGGACAACTGGATGCATCGATGCAAAGTCATTACGAAAATCAAGTTCATACGCAACTTTACCAATACACCTCAAAATCTTGTATGGGTGACATAACAGGGACAAAGTTTACATTTCTTTCCAAATCTCATCAAGGCCTTGATGGGTGAAATTTTCAAGTAGACCAAATTATTCATATCAAATTCAAGATCTCTTCTTCTAACATCGGAATAGGAATTTTGTCGATTTTGAGCTATTTTCAACCTTTATATAATAAGCCATACTTTCTCAATAGCTTTATATACCAACTAGGAACCTATCAAAGCAACTTCACCCACTTCAAACAAACCTATAGGAGATCTACACCTCCTAACATATAGAGCCTCGAATGGAGCCATACAAAACCTCGAGTGATAGCTATTTTATATGCAAACTCAATCAAAGGTAAATGATCATCCCAATTATCCTTGAACTCAATTACACGAGCTCTCAACATATTTTCAACATTTTGGATAGTACGCTCTGCTTGCCCATCGGTTTGTGGATGAAAGGCTGTACTAAGCTTAACACGAGTACCAAGCCTCTTTCTGAAGGATTTCCAAAACTGATAAGTGAATTTGGTACCATAATAGGAGATAATGGATTTGGGCACTCCATGCAACCTAAACATTTCTGTCGAGTACAACTTAGCATTGTCTTCCGCCGAATAAGAAACCTTGACTGGAATAAAATGGTCCTATTTTTTCATTCAATCCACAATAACCTAAATCGAGTCATGTTGTCACCAGTTACGGGGTAAACCCACAATAAAGTCCATATTCAAACCTTCCCACTTCCAAGTAGGAATACTGATATCTTGGGATAAAAACCCTCGATTTTGATGCTCAGCTTCAATTGCTTACGATTAGGCCACAAATTCTGCAATATCCTTCTTCGTTTCGGTCCACCAATAGAGCTTTCACTAGTCACAGTACATCTTAGTGGCTCCCGGGTGAATGGAATACAGAGAAATATGGGCTTCTGATAATATTTGCTCTCTCAAGTCATCTATATTAGGAACACACAAAAAATATTGATATCTAATCACTCCATCTCCCCCTTGGGAGAAAGTATCAACCGACTTCTTATACATCATTTTTTTCAATTCAATCAAGATTGGGTCAAGACCTTGCTTGGCTTTCACTGCTGACACAGACAACGATTTTGAACCATGGTGAACCATAACACCACCTTTGGTGGAGTCAACCAATCGAATACTCGATCGGGCCAATCTATGAACATCATGAACCAACACCTTTTTATTTTCCTCAACGAGAGCAATAGCCGACTAAGAGCATCTACAACAACATTTACCTTGTTGGGGTGATAGAGAATACTCATGTCATAATCCTTTAGTAACTCAAGGCACTTTCTTTGGCGAAGATTTAGATCTTTCCATTTGAACACATATTGCAAACTTTTGTGGTTGGTAAAGACATCAAAATGAACATCAAACAGGTAATGCCTCCAAATGTTTAAAGCAAAAACAACTGCCGCTAGTTCTAAGTCATCTATTAGATAGTTCTTTTCGTGAATCTTAAGTTGCCTCGAAATAAAAGCAATGACTTTCCCATTTTGCATAAGGACATATCTTAACCCAATTCTTGAAGCATCACAATAAACAACAAACCAATAAGTTTCTTCTGATACGGTCAACTCTGGAGTGGAAGTAAGCTTATCTTTCAATTCTTAAAAACTATTTTCACACTCTATGAACCATATGAATAACCTTCTTTTGGGTCAATGCCGTCAATGGAAAGGCGTCAAAGTAAACACTTCAATAAACCTTCTATAGTAACCAGCCAAACACAAAAAAGTTCTAATATTCGAAGGGGATAGAGGTCTAGGGCAACTGTTAACCGCATTCATATTTTTAGGATCTACCTCAATCCGTTTTCCTGATAAAACGTGATCAAGAAAAGCCACAAATCTTAGCCAAAACTTGTACTTACTAAACTTTGCAAAGATTTGTTGGTCCTTGAGGACTTCAACACAATCCTCAAATGATCGGTATGCTCATCTTCACTCCTTGAGTAAATGAAGATATAATCAATGAACATAATCAGAAACATGTCAAGGTATAGTCTAAACACCCTATTCATCAAATTCATAAATGTGACCAGAGCATTAGTCAAGCCAAAGGACAGCACAAAAAAATCATACTTTCCATACCGAGTTTGAAGAGCCATTTTTCCAAACGTCATCTTCCTTCACCCTCAATTGGTGATAACCCAACCTAAGGTCAATCTTAGAGAAATAACACTACAAGAAAAATCCTTATTTAAGACCAATATTTAGGGACGGGCTGATAATCTTCTCTCTAAAAGTATATCTATTGGGACGAGATTATATTCTAGTCCTTATTTGTATAGTCTATTGCGAAGGTATTAAATTTGGTCCCGAAAGAACTTATAACTAGTCCCAAATGGTAATTGAAGGTCTTTGAGCGGGAGATATTTCCCCCTAAATTTAATACTAAATTAATAAAATAGAAAAATTGCTTTAATAAAAACATAGGCGCCAAAGTTTTTACATTGAAAGTGAAAAATAAAGAAAAAGAGCGTTCGGTCTTCTCAAAATTATAGCGCAGCTGGTCACAAGGGTGCCCTAGTTCTCTCTCTAGTTGAAATTCTCTACCCTAATCTCAACGTTGATACTTTATTTTTTTGTCACAGCTCTGCCCTAAAATCGAAGCATGTACCATCGTTTCTCTGTTGAAGGTAAAATTTTATCGTAGCAGCAGACTTACATGTTGGTTTTCTTCCCATTGAGTTGCTCTATTTTTTCCAGAAATTTGTTTGATAACGTTTTTTCATGTTATATTGAAGTTGATCTTCTTCTTCCTCATCTTTTCAAGGTTGCTGATTTCTTAATCTTGTCTTTTTTTTTATACTAAAACATTTTTGTGTTGAGATTTCTAATAGATAATCTGAGTTTCTGATTTCATAATTTAGTTTTATATAATCAGTGTTTCGATTCTTTGCGAGCCAAATAAGGACTTGTTCTGTTATTGGTATTGAAACTTTTATTTACATCTGAAAATGTTTCGACTAAATTGTTATTCCTATTTTTTTTATGAGGAACAAAATATATTATAACGTGAAACAAAAGAGACAATACGATGTTTATAATTCTGATGGAAAGTTAGGCAGAATGAAAGCTCAGAGATAGGAAAAAATACTTGCATCAAAGAACTGACATATAAAATAAAAAAGACTATGGTTATGAGTTACCGATTGTCTTTAACAATTTTTCATAACTCAAGTACGAATTTCCCTTCCTTGTACTTCTGCGATGGCTCAACAGCTTGTTCATACTTCCAGTCCAATACCTCGTTGCAATCCACACAGTATATGTCATCAATTGTGTGAAGGCTGTGAGATGTTTTTCTTCATTGGTTCCAACAACAACATTTCTCACATGAGCAAAAAGGAAAGCTTTGCCTTTCTTTGACTGGAATTTGGTAGAGATGATATCTTCGTGAGATGAGACATGTCTTTGACATTTGTAGCAGATGTAAGAGTGATGTTTGACTGTGAGCTCCTCAGTCTCTCTTTGAACTTTCTCTAAGCTATCTTTCAATTCACGAATTTTGCTTTCTGCCTCTGACTGAGCAGTACGCACCTCCTCCAACTGCTTTTCAAGACTATGCATGGTATTGTACATCTTAGATTCAACCATTTCAGTTATTCACCTGTGTTCCTCCTTGAAAGAGAACCTCTGCAGTTGTTCCTTCAACACAGCTACCTCTTGCTTTAAATCTCCGAGCAAAGAACTAACCTCCAATGAGTCATTATGAAGCTTCATCTTCTTTACTTCCTCAAATAATTCCCTCGTATATGGTTTTCCACCAGTCATTTGTACAACCATATTCACATGGAAAAGAAATTCCCTCAATTGTTCAGCTTTCTTCGCTGGTTCTTCAGTTTTATTATCGAAAAGCACTGTCTATTCCCACACATCTTAAGAACTTCCTTTAAATCCTCAGGGCAGGAACAATCTAAGTGATCATTCAAAGAGTCATTATCTTCTAGCTTATCCCCTCCAGTTTAGACCACAATTACGTAATCACTAATTTTGGTCCCAAAGAGCTTCTTAAAGTACTGGATAGCAGCCTGTTCTTCTTTTGAAAATCTAGTTCGTACAGACAACAAAAAGAACAACGTGGACACCATCATCGGCCAAATCAATGCATTTACGAATTTCATTTCAAACTAATCCAGATTCAGCATTAAAATCAAATCCAAGGGTATCGATCACATCAAGAATCTGCCCATCTTTTAATCAAGTCCTCTGAATTTCAAAAGTTCTTGCAACACCACCAGAGCTAGACCTCAACTGGAATACATTTCTACCAAGAATGCTATTCCCTGTGGTACTTTTTCCTTCACCTATACACCCAATCATATGTAGTGTCTGAGCGTCATTTGCAATAAACTCCCAATAATCACTGACTGGACTTCCTCCCATCTTATCTTATCGGATCAAATTACCTTAGGCAACAGGTCACCTAGAGAGAGTGGGGCTCTTGTTATTCCTGTTATACATGTTCAAATTTACATAAATGTACTGTTTACCTTTAGTTACTGTGATTTACTTAGAAAATTGAAGTGTTTTGGAGTTTGGACATATAAACGATGTAGTAATATAAATAGTTATATATTCTGCTACTCAAAGGAAAAAGTAATATTGTTTAATTAGATTAATATAGCGGTGTATGTTTATTAAGATTAGCGATTTCTAATTTTGCTCGTTCATTCTTTATGCATTAGTTTGAGACTGCGAGTTACTCATTTTGAAATATCAAATGATGCGAGTAAATCTTCCTGAACTATTGAACAAAACTACAACGATTGCTTAGTGATATTTTTACATATAGTATATAGTAATTGCCTTTAGTTTCCAGAAACCTCCCTGAAGTGATCATATGTTAGATTATTGGTATCAAAGTTTCCAACAAATTAGTCGTATTAGGCTCATGCTCATTTTGAGTTCCAGTACATTGATATGAATCTTGCATATATCCACCAACATTCTTCTTGTTAGCTTCAGGACAAATGCATATGAGCCTAGTGGAGAAAATCTTTCCATTCATCTTAGTCATAGCATGTAACTGCTCGCTCTCATCCCATAATCTAATAAATGTGTAGCTCTTTCTATTTCCTGTTGCACTATCTGTTCCAACCTTAGCACTTTGATTCAGGGATAATTGGCCCTGAATGCCTCCTAAAACATGTAACCTGTGATATCAACTGCCAAATCTTTGACAAATATAGTGTATTCATGAGTATTACCTAAATATTTTTCACCTGAACAAATTGATGCCCAGTTTAGCCTAAACATTTGCTCAATATTAGGCATCAAGGTTTTGCAGTTGGATGACTATTAAACACTAGTTATGTACCTCACTTTTCTTGTTGCTTCTCTCATGGAGTGACTTTCTGTGAGGTAAACTATAGAGTTCTGTAGTTTAGACATATATGCAATATATCATATAGTTCTGGAGGACAATTGTGATTTAGCCATTTCTAATTTTCTTGGCTCTTTTTTGTTTTGTATTAGCTGAGGCTGCGATCAAAGAAATAAGGAAAATACAAGAGTTATTCGCTGCTCAACAATCACATGTCTCACCTACGACATCGCCCGGGTCAACCGAATGACCAATATTTTCTTCTGACCAAGTAAGTAATAATATACTTTTCTGTTGGAGATTGTAGAACTAGAAATCACATAATCAGATATTCTCTGTAATGCTATTGATAGATAATATTTTCCCCATTGAGTCCGTTACTTGAAACTGAGTTTCTTTGTGCATCACGGGATAAAATTAATGATCATGGTAAAATGATGTTTATTTGTTGATCTTGAGACGAAACCAGATAAGAATAACAAGAAAACAGTAAGAAATGGATCAAATTCTTTTCTCCAGATGTGTGTTTCATGACATAAGTACTCAAGTCAGTTAATAAAATGTCCTCTAACTTTGGGAGTAATAACTAAACTAATGGCTTTGTTGGGTTTAATGATCTATTTTTGTTGTTCTATATTATCCATGTTTCATTGCAATATATAGAAAACATCAAAATAAGGCGCTTACCCTGCTCTAATACGCTGAGAGTATAAAAATTCTTTAAATTATCAGTATATATTGGAGAATATGTATGTAATAAACTCAGTTGCATTAATATATAGTAACTTGCATGCCAATGATTATAGAATGCTTCCACTAGTTGTTTTAAGTGTTTGAAATATCCTGTGCAACAGATTTTAGTTCAGTGAATACTGGAAGAGACTTTAATAGTTACATATTGAGGATCTTATACATGTTATTTTGTTTGCGCTAAATTATATAGTTGGTGAATTTCCTTATGTTGTATGTTTGTTAAATACTAAGGATATGCAAAAGTCCAAACAACATAAAATGATATTTTCATAAGCTAAAAAACATCTGAAAGGACAAATTACTATGTCATATTATAGCCGAACAAACCTGACAAAACACTTATTATTGTTGCAGAAGTATATCAGGTTGTCTAAAATGTGTTAAGTTGTACAAGAGAGGAGATGTTAGATCAACTACATGCTCACTGTTCAACTCCATCGGTAACTGTAGAGGTTTTTTATTTTTAATCTTAGTAAGTAAGCTAGTAGACTTGCTTATATGATTGATCCTTGGCTGCTCGTTTTTGACAAGTTCTTCATTTGGTAGGTATTTTCCACTTTTTCCTTAGAGCAGTTAGAAACATAGCTATTTTCAGCTTGGTACCATTGTAATTCAGCTGATTATTGTTGCTTTCTGCCTCAGTATGTCCATTAGCTTGTCTCTCATTTTCAGACTCAGGATTTGTTGTTTTTTTGTTTCCTCTTCCTTGTTGTGATCTTGTTGATTTCGACTCTGTTACGAACTCCTCTTCGTTTGGGGATTCTTCCGATACTCTCAAAGTAATAAAATCTCTTGAATATAAAAATAATTCTCTAAAATTGCAGTTTATTCCTAATAAAAATCTTATTCTGTCTCTATTGTTGCAATTCAAAGCTTAATTTCCTGTGCAAATGTTACACAGAGAAATCTGTTAGCTAAAAATCTCCTAGCAATGCTCTGGTTATCATGAACTGTGTCATTCCCCTATTGGCTAAACTTCCCCCTCAATTATATTGAGAGATTTGTTTTTTTTATCCTCCTCCTCTTTAGCCTCATTGATCCCCCATATATGGTCGAACTTGGCATGACTTTCACTTGAGAAGTAGCACGCGCTGATGGATCCCTGTACGGTGGCTCCATAGGGCGGAGCATGTAGTTAACTCTCTAAGAAATGACTATTGTAGATTAACGTATAGAATACGTACGGAGAGAAAAGTGTAGGAGGGAGAATTTTCTAAGCCGTAGCTACTATTAGTAAAAAATTAATCAGTTCATTAGTTTCTATTGTCTACCAAATTCCATTTAGTTGTAGTTCTTGAAATTAGATTTTTGATCTTTGTTAATGCATCTCAAAGTTTTTCTAATTGATTTGTTTTAATTCTTTTGCAGCTTTTGTTGATGTTTCTGGACAACACTCCATGAATTGAAGATTAAAACTTTTAACTTTTTGCCAAGCTTTTGTTGATGCGCGGGCTCCTTATTAGTTTAGTACGAATTTGTGTTTTGCGAAACTTGATATTATAGTATAGCTTGGATATTAGCTATCTTTTTCGTTAAACAAATATTGAAACTAATATCATGGGATTTTAGCCAATTTATTGTAATTAACCGTACACTCTTGATCTCTATCTTCTTGTCTCCTCTATATATATATGTTAATATTATCTTTTTGTATAGAAATTTTTAGTAGCAAAACAATATTTGTGGATGATTTTTTGACCTAGGACCAGGTTGTTACTTGTCTCTAACTTGTTTCTAGGACTAGGTTATTGCTCGTCGTGAAAGCTATTCTAGGACCAGTTACTGATCGTCCCTAAAGAGGTTTAATGACCTGAAATAAGCTTTTTCTAAGATAAATAAAAAGTATTTGAGACTAGAATTGTGGTCTCTAAAATGACAGAGGCGACCAGATTTCTTTCCCGTCCCAAAACCATTTCACGACCGGATTTTGAATCTCGTCGTTGTTCACCAATAGCGACGGAAGCTACTAGGACGAGTGGCGACCAACTTTTTCAGGTCCCAAATGCCTATTAGGGACCAGTTTGGACTTTTAGGGACGAGATTTCCCTTCCTTAGAGACTGTTTTTCTTGTAGTGTAACTTGCTCACTGAAGTTGATCAAAAAAACCGTCTATCCTTGGAAGAGGTTATTTGTTCTTAATAGTAACCTTGTTCAACCTACAATAATTAATGCACATACGAAGTGAACCATATTTCATCCAAACAAACAAAACTTGAGAACCCCATGCAGAGATACTCAGTTGGATGAAACCTTTATCCAACAAATCTTTCAACTGTTTCCTTAATACCATTTGTTCCGTCAAAGCCAATTGCTATTGAGGAATAGAGATAAGTTGCGTATCTCAGAGAAGTTCAATACCGAAGTCTATTTCCCTTACAAGAGGAACACCGGGTAGATCATCTTGAAACACTTCTGGAAACTCATTAATAACAGGGACCGACTGTAACACCTCTGGTTGAGAGAAAGGAAAAATATTCATTTGATAGCTTATTTGGTGAAGTAAGTCGAGGACGACAAATCGACTTAGCAATTCGCCAAGTAGAACTTCTCGTCTTTTTGGCTTGATTTCTACATCCAGTGTTCTGAAACATTAGGCAAGATGGATCGACCTCGCCGTTCCATTTGATGAGTCGCCAAAATTCATTCCCAATCGCCTAGTTGGCTCAGTCCAGGAGCTAACTTATTGGAACTTTCAGCGAGCTTAAGGGCTCACTCGGTGAGTTGCCGAGTGGCTTTTGGTGAGCTCTACCATTTCATTTTTTTTCAGTTTTAAGTCAAGGTCTTCTCGGTCTTTTCAAATTATTTTAATTCAATGCCATGCTGTTTTACCCTCCATCTAAAGACCTATATAAGTGTTTTTACCACCAAATTTACCCAATTTAAAATCAATCTCTGAAATTTACAAAAGAAGATCAAGTTTTTTCCTCCCAACTATTTCTTTCTAGAATCTTGAAGAAGAAGGGTTCAACCTAGGGTTGCGAGTCAAGTCTCCTAATCCTCCATTGAAGATAAGAAATTGGCTTTGAGGCATGATAGTTTTCATCCATGAATTCCTTCCATTCACGGAGTTCTCAAATTCTCCTAATTTTCAAAGTTAGAAATCCCCAATTGAGTTAGGGTTTTCGTCAATTGCTATGCATTCTCGTCAATGTTGACTAAAATGATTGAATTATGATATCTTATACATGAATTGATGAATTACTATGATTTTATAATGATTCCCTATGAACCCATGTAAATCCCATGTTTTCTAATTATGATGACATGATATGGGCTTTGAATTATGAAAGAGGAGATTATGAAATTTAGCATGTTCTTGTGAGATTTACATAAATGTTTTAAGGATGCTTTGAGAGCAAAGTATCAATGATGATGATGATTGTTGTTGTGTTGTGGAAATGATTTCTCATAAACACATTAAAGCATGATTTGTGAAAGGACATTCTTACATAAAGGAATTTTAGGGTTGAAAGGTTTTCTCAACAAAACTATGAATCAAAGATTTTAGGTGCTATTCTAATAAGACCTAGCTTGGATTGGTTACTTAATTGTACCTTTCCATGGATGATACTATGACTAGCTTGGATCGGTTACTTAATTGTAACTTTAAATGGAAGATGCATTACCTAGCTTGGATTGGTTATTCAATGATACCTTTCCATGAATGAAATCTGACTTAGCTTGGATTGACACGATGACGTGCCCTTCCATGGACAATGACTTAGCTTGGATTGGCAAGATGACATTCCTTTCCATGGATAATAAGAACAATTTAAGAAAATTACTACTCTGTGGGATTTATGCTTAGCATCGAGAGGATATTGAGATAGAGGCTCTCCCGTTAGTAGAGGTAGGTTTTTTAGAAACAATTTTTTATCCCTTACTTATGTGCCCCCATAGAATGACCAACCTTCATTGCTCTCTCTATTCCAACCTTGGTTCCCGTCCGGCCTTTGATAATTTTGGCAGAAACCTCCTCTCTGATTTGCTAGAAAATGTACTTCTTCATTGTACATAGATTCAAAGTGTGCGCCATCAGGATTTACTCCACTAAGTCAAACCGCATTGACATTCTTAGAACCACTTCCCATGACATGTTTCGACAATAGATCCATTTGGGTCATCATCTTGGCGATGTTTTCATCTCACTTTTGGTCCTTTTCTATTTGTTCCTTTGTAATCCTTAGGTTTAGAGTCGACACTTGGTCATCCCTAGTGTACTAAGAGCGGTTAATCTTTGTCCTCCCATCAAGAAGAGTAGATGCTAATTCAAAAAATTGTTGCATGATTACTCCTTGCACGGGTTAGTCAGCCACACCCTAGTTGACTGAATCTAAACTTCGGTAGAAGTGTTGTAACAACACATTTTTTGGGAGCCCATGAGTTGGACATTGGAGCACCAACTTCTGAAACCTCAACCATGTCTCATGATTTGGTTAACCATTCAATCGATTGAAGTTCTGAATATTATCTCTCAATTCCATCATCCTTGAAGGAGGGAAAAACCTTATATAGAATACATAAGTGATCTCTTCCCAAGAAGTAATTGAGTCCTTTGGTAGGTCGGCTAACTACTTTGTTGCCTCCCCCATTAGACAAAAAGGGAACAAACGAAGTCAGACCGACTCCTGAGTGATATTCTTGAAGGAAAATGGACCACACACGTCTATAAAGTTCCGGATGTTATCATGGGGATCCTCATGAGCCAGCCCTCCAAATAAACCCTTAAGTTGCAACAGCTGCAACATAGTTCTAGTCACATGAAATACCACATTGCCCACAATTGGAGGCAACCAAATAGCACCCACACTTCCTAACAAAGCTTCATTGACATCGTGCCAGTTACCAATGCCATCATTGTGTCCAAGTTGGCTAGCATTGCTCCCGTTAACACTGATCCCGTCACATCTTTAAGAGAAGCCAACGACACACAAAAATACTTGATTCAACTACAACAAGATTAGTTCACAACTAAACTTCACTAAAATAATTCTAACCACCACTCCCCGGCAGCGGCACCATTTTTTATAACACTCAACTACACTTCATCTGATTCTAAGTGTTGAAGGTCGTAATCAAGTATAAACCCAACTAAGAGGTTGGGGTCAATCCCACAGGAAGTCATACAATAGAGAATTTAGTAATGAAGAGAAAGAAGTGTTCTAATCGTTTGTAGAAGTAGATATTTTTGAAACAATTAAAGTAAATGGCATGGGTTTGACAACTAGTCTCAATTGGGGGATTATAGTGCGCAATTAAAAACTATGTAAACACGGGAGTAATCAAGTAGGGAGGAATCCTTGGGAGTGTGATCAATTGAATGCCAATTTTGCTAAATGGGTGGTTAATATTTACTAAAACTCATTGAATCTTAGTGGGTAGGCTAGACTTTAAATGTAATAGCTATCTCTCGATCAACTATCAGGGATCAACGAGTTTTCTCGAACCTCGACAATCCCAACAAATATGAATAGCCCAAAACCTCAATTAATCTACTCATTCGATCTAGATTGGTAGGATTGAATTTAGACCCACCTTCTCAAGATGAATCCACAATAGCCCAATCACCACAATCATCAATTGATAGTTTTAATTCTAAAACCTCTTTCCCAAGTAAGCCTAGAATGCTAAATTAGAACTGTATTTGCAACTACAATTCATCAATTAAAACTCAAATATCAATTGAACCCACTTCAAATCAACAATTAAATTAGTAAATATTAACACCGATAAGCTAATTGAAACATTCAATCACATAATCACACCCCCAAGAATGGTGGTTTTATCTAAAAATCATAAAAAGTAAGAAAATGTTAGCAAGTATGTTTTCCATCGGCTGGAGTAACAAATTGCAAGTCTTCACAATGCTCAAAATCAGTTCAAAATCAAAACCAACCCTAAATTCCTACTCAAAAATTCTAAAAATAGTGTGCAAAGTTTCTTAGATAAAAAACCCAAGATTAAAATGTGAAGGAATTCCTTTTCTTCTTTTCAAAATTACATTTATACGCTCCCAAGTTTTAGCTATGAAGCCATTCGATGGAATAAGTCGAGCTTTGCCGACAAGGTCGGTGACGCACCAAATTCTCCTTTCAATCTCATTTATGGCTTGACTCTTCACCAATTCCCTTTTGTGACTTTAGGCGATTGGGATTTTCATCGCTGAACTAGTTAGTGCTTCGCCGAAGCGTCACTTTCATCGTTGAGTTGGCTTTATCCTTGGGCTGGCATGTTGTATCTTTTGGTGAGCTAAAGAGCCACTCGGCTACTCGCCGAGTGGCTTTGGCGATCATCAACCTTGCTTGTCTTCAACTCTTTCATATTTTTCACTTCTTTTTGCCATGTAATATCCTTGCCTTTCTCTTTTGCACTCATTGCTGCAAATCAGCACTTTAACATCAGTTTAGAGCATAAAATAGGTGTTGAGGACACTAAAACTCTTAATATTAAGCCCTAAATAAGTCGAAATCCCTGACTCATCATGCTCACCTAACGCGCTAGGCGGATCGTTGTCTAGTCATTCAGGTCGCCCTTTCTAGGTTTCAGGCTTTATGTCTTTTAATCCTCTCTCAAAGGATTCAACTAAGTCCGCCTTTCCTATTCAAAGGGATGCTGATAACCACCTTGATCACCCTCTCAGCCATTATTTTAGCTCTGATGTCTGTCACATTGGGCGGTGAAACTCAATTCACCTTTTCTTATTCAGGGGAACGTCAAATTTTTCTTTTCTCGCCAACTTGACTATACAATTTTTTATCAAACACTATTAACTTCTGTGGAGAAGTCATTTTGGCGATTTTCCCTTCTCCTTTGGCGAGGTTCAACTTGGGGTTGTTACTTAATTTCAACATATTTGGGCTATTTTTGTGTGATTTAGTCATTTCCTTGTCCATTGGCTTGCATCACTACATAAAGTCAAAATATCATCAGGCTAGGACATACATAGGCAAAGATTATACTAATTGTTGAACTAAATAAGCCTGAAATGAGTGTAAATCTACTACTGATCAACACCCCCTACTTAAACTTTTATTTTTTCTCAAGTAAATTAAGAAAGCAATTATCTTAACAAAGGTGTCTATAATAGTTCTCATCTAATATGTAAGTGCCACTACAAGACTACTTTCAACAAAATGCATCACTCTATCATGTTAAAACAACTTCAAATGATGACTAGTCAATATGAATTCAAGCCCACTATTGCTTCTTCTCTAGTGAAAAACCTTGTTTCAACAAATGCATTCAAGTCCCCTCATATAAGGAACGAATCCATGCTCTCACAAAGGAAATCAATAACGAAGTTAGGAATCAATACAACTCTCACACTCCGAAAGAGAAATATATGCAAACTTCATCCCATAGGTTTGCCATATTTTCCAATCATCACATAACCTAGTTGATGCAAGATCTCAAAGGTCTTCTAGGCTTGTAATGGGGTAGAGGGTAAAGGTTCGGTTAATTTGGCTTAGTGATTTCACCCTTTCAAAGCATTGTTGCAATCACGTTCACCTTTTCTCAAGTTCTTTCCATTCTCTTCACTTGGAAACTCAAACTTCAACTTGTCAATAATATTATTGGATACCCCTTTTTATTTCATCACACTTTCCTTTTTCATTTCAATTTTTAAATATTTTCTCATCATTCTTTTCTCTCTATTTTTAAGAAAAGGGGGTTCTTTCTTTTTGTAAAACACTTCAAAGATAAGGTCCCCTTTTTCTTTCTTTTCCATTTGCTGCTTTCCTTTGTCCTTCCTCTCCATTCACAAAACTTAGGCTTTTGGCCTAAGTTGGCAATTCAAACAAACCAATGCTTAGAAAAGGATTTATGTGTGATAAGTTAGGGACAATGTAGCTCAAGATGTTTCAACAAGTTGCTGATGTGAGGATAAAAATACATATTTTTAATCATTATTTGTCTCACACTTATTATTTATATTTATCTTTTTTGAGCTTGAATTTTATGAATTGTGTTAAGTTGTTTATTTTATTTGTAGGATTAAATTGGTGGAAAAATAGAGAAGTTTGAACTAACACGAATTAAAGATTGAAGGTTCAAGAAGGAAATCAAGCAGACAACTTAATAGATTAAATTGAATAAAATATTATATTTATATAAAAGGGGCATATTGCGAATTGCAAAAGATTTAAGTTGAATGAATAAGCTGCCACGTGGCAGTCTCTCAATGCACTGGCCAATTGATAAATGGCGGTGCAGAATCAACAAATTCATTGAGGCGGCACTACTGTTTACTTGGCGAAAAAAGAAAAAGGAATCCAATTTCTTTTGGTTTTTGATTCCTACTTTAATTTAGATTCAATTATTTTATTTAGGGTTTTCTACATCTATAAATAGTGCATAGAAATAATTATTTAGAGGGGAAGAACCAAGATACAAGACATAATATAAATTTTCTTCTAGCTTAGGAACTTTGGAAGAGCCGCCGTGAAGGCCAGAGAATTGGGGTTTATTCATTCTTCTCCTTTATTATTTATTTGTATTCGTGATTAATAAAAGATAGTTTATCTATTGTTCTTAACTTTTTATGATTAACACAGGCGTATTTATTTTAATGAATTTTGATTGTGTTTTTGAGATAATGAGTAGCTAACTTTCATAACTAGGGTTGTGGGAACCATAAGCGATTAACAAAGTATGAATAATAACTAAGTAATTCGTGAATAGTGTTGACGCATGCATTATTTATTCTTTCGTCTAGAAGTCTTTTTAACTGTGGCCAACGTTAGAACTCGCCTTGTTGCTACTTGCCATACCAAGGAGGTAATCAACAAGAAAAGAATTATCAACATAGATTTAGTGTGATACTATCTAATAGTCTAGTGTCGATTGGTGCGAAGTAATAACTAAGACAAACATCGATTATGATGTCTAATATGAGGTAAAGGTAAGGGTTAGTAAAT
>JAJONS010004813.1:0-71252 GCA_029582315.1 Solanum tarnii x Solanum tuberosum | reverse complement strand
TATTGTATGTAAATATGTCAAGTAGATTAGGACTTTGGATAGGATGATAGGTTATCCATATAGCAGTACTTACAAACAAATAAGCATCCAACCTTAAACGACTTCAAAACCAATAATAAGAAACTCAATATTTCAATAGTGACAATATTCACAAAAGCCAGCACAAACAAACAATTAGAGTTAGAGCTTAACAAAGACTTCTAACGTTTTTTGCCTTTTTTTCTTCCAATTCAACACTAACAAAAACTAGTCATACTTAATACACACACATATAGTAGATCTCAAAGAAATAGCTGCACAGAAGCAATTCATTTATGCATACGAGCTGCAATGCATCACTGGCATAACATGATGAAGACTTTAGCCATGAGGTCATTGAAACTCAGATTAATGTTTTGGACAGCAACAATTTTTAATAGGACAACAAATTCAATTGCTACCTAAAAGGGCCATAACAAGAACACTGACTATATGTACCTAAACCAGAATACTAACTGTACATTTCTAAAGTGAGATGCTGACTATACCTTCCTACACCCATGTTATTACCACTCAGTATAGCGCAGAAGCACTATGATATTTAAACCAATTTCCATTGATCACGACTAATTCTTTGCATGTCGACTACGTAGGCTTCATCGAGCCGATTATCAACTAGTTTCATCCATTGTTTACTAGGAGCCATAACCTTATAAGGTACATGAAAATGAAGAGTTAATTACAATTGATGGACATAATACATTCTACTCTTTTTTCCAACTTATGAAAGGTAAGTATTACCATGATCAAGAAGGCCATTAAAAAAGATTTATCTTTGGAAATATATCTTCTTATTCATAAACAAGGCAGAAATCAGAATGCTCTGAACAAATGTGATTATACAGAAGCTTTTTCATATCAAGTTCCTGTCAATGGAAGGAAGTATAATGTTATTGTTTACTCTAAAAAGCTAAAGCATGTGTTAAATTGGAGGAAAGTTAATAGGATTAAGCCTCCAATAGGTGTTGTTAAGGCATACACAAATGGCAGTTTCAATACTAATAAATGAAAAGTATGGCATTAGAGATATTATAAAAAGTGTGAATGGAGATCTCATTATGACTTTCTCAATTTCGACTTAATGCACTAACAATAATGAGCTTATGCATGGAATTAGATTAGGGAAAAAAGAACCAAGACCCTCATCAATTCCCATACTTGGCACAAACTTATTCCTTTCAAGTGTTCTTTTCATCTTTGGAGAACTTTAAGAGGAAAACTTCATACTAATGAGAAGCTCATCAGCTTTGTCAAGAAACCTTTAGACTGTTACTGCTGCTATAAACCTGGTAGGACACTATAGAGTATATTTTCTTGACTAACAGGGACACAATTCATGGGCTCTTAGTTCTTCAAACAAGCAACCAGTCTCGGGGTAATCTAAACCACTGGAGTGGTTGTTATTAAGGTATACAACACGATATGACGTTTATGGTCATGCGCAGCCAATTTATTGGGTGCTAAGTGGAAAACAATAAGTGCAGAAGAGAGAAAGCCTTATGAGGAAAAATACCAAGCTGAGAAAGAAGTTTACTTGAAAATCATTGGAATGGAGAAGTGCGAACATGAAGCAATGAAACTCTTGGATGACGAGCAGAAACAAAAGACAGCTATGGAGTTACTTGAACAATACATTCAATTTCAACAAGGATTAATAGTGAATGAAAACAAGAATAAAAAGAAATAAAAGGACCCCTTGAAACCAAAACAACCTTTATCAGCATTTTTCCTGTTTACAAACGACCGTCGACCTGCTCTACTCTTTGAGAACAACAACAATGTGAAGGAGGCGGCGAAGATTAGTGGTGAAGAGTGGAAGAACATGACAGAGCAACACAAAACACCATATGAAGAGATGGCAATGACAAAAAAAGGGAAATATTTGCAAGAAATGGAAGTTTTTAAGAAGAAGAAGAAAGACGAAGAAGCTGCTGAACACATGAAGGAAAGGCAGGAATCGATGAAATTCAAGAATCAAGAAGCACTTCAATTGCTCAAAAAGAAAGAAAAGACAGAAAATTTGATAAGGAAAATCGCTAAAAGAAGAAACAAAAGGAAGAGAATGTGGATCCTAACAAACCAACGAAGCATGCTTCATCATTCTTCCGTTTCAGTAGAGAGGAAAAAAAAACTAGTCAAAAAGTGTCATGCAATTAACGATTCTACCATTAATAATCTCATTTCACTAAAATGGAAGGAATTGAGTAAAGAAGAAAAACAAGTCTAGAATAACGCAACAGTTGAAGCAATGGAATCCTACAAAAAGGAAATGGAGGAATACAATAAAACTGCAGCTGACAAGTAGAACAACAACAATTAGAAGCAATAAGAAATAGGTGCTTCTTAGAACAAGTTCAACTGGTTATGTTGAACATAGAAAATGCCTGCTAGTTAGAGTTGAAAACTTGAAATAATCATTTGATGTCCATTTCATTTTTTCCTGTTGTTAGTTTATTTCATTTGACTTCTAATGGATGACTTTGGATTTAGTCATATTGGATGAATTAATTGTTCAAAAATAATTATTACTCGTAACCAAGAATATGAGTCATTCAATTACAAGTCATATACATGTATATGTCTGCATTTCTCATGTAAATGGCTAGCAAAATCTCTACACCAATATTTTTTGTACTGACTGTACATATGAAATCATTAACCTACTTAATGTTAAAAAAGAGGAAGGAGCAACTTGATACACAAGAAAAAAACACCATCAATATAACTTATGGATTTAACACAATAACTCGATTGGAAGATGAACCCACCTTAAATTTTGTCTAAAAAAAGTTGTGATGGAATCTGTTTCGAGCACAGCAGCAACAAATTGATGAAGAAGAAGAAACCTGTTGCGATGGAATTTGTTATGAGCAGAGCAACAACAAATCGATGAAGAAGAAGAAACCTTTGTCGATTTAATCGAACAATGACGTTGAGATTAGGGCATACATTAACAACACATCAAAGAAGACACCTTTATCGATCTAAAGGTAGAGCATTGTTGAGATTAGGGCAGAGAATCGTTGAGATTAGGTAGAGCACATTGAGTTTCAATGGTGAGTTGAAGAATTTCAGTGGAGAGCTTCTTCTTTTTTTGTGGTTAGCTGAAGAGATTATAAGAGATTAAGTCTTGTTCCTTTTACTTTCTGTAATATTTTTTTCCGTCCACTACATTTTTTGTTAAAAAAAAATTTCATCTGGAGGAAAAATCTCCCGCTCAAGCCTCAATGCCTCTAATTACATTTTGGGACTAGTTAGTATGTTTTTTAGGGACCGGATTTAATACCTTCCCTATAAAATATATCAATAAGGACCGAAATATAATCTCGTCCCAATAGATATACTTTTAGAGACAAGATTATAGACTCGTCCTTAAATGTTGGTCTTAAATAAAGCTTTTTCTTGTAGTGCACACCATCCATGGAAAATCTCTCTATTCCAGTATGGTCCTCAGTCTCTCAGCTTTTAACATGTTGAGTAACCGGGGAGGAGAACCCTAAACTAGTAGTGTTGGAACCGCCGTTTGTGTCGTAGCAGACATTGTATTAGCAGAAGGAGGGGCGGACTTCTGGATACCAGACGGATGTTGATGAACCCTAGCATGAATTTATCCCCGCTAGGTCTGGAGTGTTTGCTCATCCTCAGGCTCGGAGAGTGAGACATAATAATCAAAAGAATCCCTATCACTGCCGGAGTTGTGCTCCCATCTCTGAACAATAAATGATTTTATCCTTGCCATTGCCTCCCTTTGGAGGTGCTTTCTTGCCCTCTTTGTTGGAAGCAGCAGCTACCTTATTTATCACGATTCCCCGTGCTCGTTTGCGGGGTGGCATGGCACTTTCATCCCAATTAGTCTAGCCATATCTGCAAAATGCATCAAAAAGAGTTAGAAATATTTTAAGAAAACCTGCATAATTTCAGTTGCAGAAAGACTCGCCGAACTAAGGGGCAAGTCGCCGAGTCACTTTGGCGAGCCAGGTCGAGCTTGGTTAAAGCATTGACCTGAAAAATTTCAAGAAAAATGACACGTCGACGATGTGTAGGGCCTTTCGGTGAATTGCCGACATCACTTGGTGAACACAAACTAGCCTGCCGAATTTTACAGTGTGTATTAGCTGTTAGGGGCACAAAAAGGGTGATCAAAGGGACCTTTCGCCAAGTGAACTCGGCGAGCTCAGGCTTCCTGCACAAAGTTATAGACTCTAACTAAGCCAAATTGAGAAATTAAGGGCGATCAAGGAGGACGTTGGCTAGCTGCCGAATCATTCGACAAACTCGACCCAACTCGCCAAACTGCCCAACTTGCCAAATATCAAACCCCGTTTCCCAAAATAAAGCCCGCAACCCTCAAAATCAAATTAAAACACACACAATATGCACTTAGGACAAGACCCAATCGACCTATGCCTCCAGGGAACTCAGACCTCCCCAGATTTGGCAAAACATAGCCATTTGACGACTTATGCTCTTAAGAATGACGTCTAATGCTCCATCATTGGGCAAAGTACCTCATTTACTGCAATTGGGGCTTACTTAGAATCCAACCAACTAGACCCAACATGAAACAACTGCAACCCAACAATTTAGAGTCTATTTTAACAAATTAAACACATGAGTCATCATTTTAAGCAATTAGGCACAATGCTGAAAGATATAAATAGGTAACACAATGCATCAAATACGATTTACACACAGGACCAGCTCACAACAACACAAATTTACCAAGAGCATTCGAATACAACTACTAATCTAGAATTAGAGGTTTGGAAAACCAACATGATTACCGAATTTACAATTTGATACGCTAAGCGGCAATGTAATCTAAATACGAGCACAAGATCAAAAAACAAAAACTGATTACAAATTGATTGTATTGAAGATCTAAAGTGCGCAGGAGGCTGTACAAGGCTAGAAATGATGGAATATGAAAGAATTTGAAAATTTAAACCGTTTTGCCTTTTAAAACTTTTTACTTCACTGCCCTTTCACCCGTATTAGTCAACCACACCAAACCACTCGGCGCATCGCTGAGTTCTGACTTACCTCGTCGAGTTTTACATGACCTTTTGTCAATTTGGGGGTCCAAACGATGGATAAAATTGGGCTCACCGACTTGTTTGGCGAGTCACCAATTCATCCATTGGACCGCTGAGTTTTACAAACTTCCACTTCATGTTTTTGTGAGTCTAAAGGCAGTCCAAATCGAGGTCGCCGACCTCATCGGTGAGGTGTCAATTAGACTCTTGGCTCACCAACCTACACATTCTCAAATACATTCCTGTTTTCAACCTACAAAATCATCCGTTATTCAAAATCAAACTTAGAATATTAAAAATGTAGGTTACCTCCCAAGAAGAGCCTTAGTTTTCATCGTGGCATGACACAAGTATCCATTCATGCTTCATTCTTCGAGTTTTCCATTGTATCACTGGGCAAACCCCCTTGTTCTCTTGGGTTCAGATGAGACAAAATTTGACCCATTTGGGTTTCCAGCTGCTTGATTGAGACTGAGTTGAGAAGTCACAGTCAACTTGAGAGTCGATACGTCCTTCTTCATTTCTTTCTAAATTTTATCGGACATTTCAACCTTGTTAAGAATGTGTGAGAGCATATCTTCCGTACGGCCACCCTCAGAATCTTTGGGCTTTTGACGCTCATGGGGAGGAACATGCCTATCCATCTCCCCCTCTCTTTTCTTGCAAGTGGCATTTCGATCACGCCAATCTCTGTCACGGTCTCTCCACCCTTCATCTCTATTTCAACGCTGATTTTCTCCCGATCTTGGGTAGTTAGCATGATAACCTCCTCCTTTGATTGCTAGGAAGTTCACTTCCTCATTGTACATTGCTTTAAATTTGGCTTCATCGGGGTTTACACCACCAACACCCACATTATTAACACTCCTAGCACCAACACCCATGACATTTTTGGCTAAGACGTCCACCTAGATCATCATCTTTGCGATGTTTTGGTCTCTATCTTTATATTTATGGATCTTCTCCTTCCTCATTTTTTAAGTAAGAGGAGAGACTTAGTCCTCACGAGTGTACCATACCCAGTTTATCTTGGTTATGCAATCAAGGAGTTGAGATGCCATTGCATAGGGCTGTTGCATTAAACCACCCACAGAAACTTGATCACCCACTCCTATGTTTACCAAATCGAGGATTCTATAGAAGTATTGCAACAGTACATTATCCGGAAGTCCATGAGTTGGACATTGTAGCACCATCTTCTTAATACTTATCCAAGTCTCATGGTTTAGTTCACCCTCCAAGCGCTTGAAACCTTGGATGTTGTCCCGAAGAGTCAGCATCTTCGAAGGGGGAAAAATTGCACTTGGAATGCAGTAATAAGCTCATCCCACGAAGTGATAGAATCTCTTTGCAACTCATCCAACCGCTTGCTTGCCTCACCCATCAAAGAATTTGGGAACAACCTCACCATACCGATTCTTGAGATATGTTCTTACACGAGAACGGTCCATAGACATCAACAAAAATTTCTTATATTCATATGGGGATCCTCATGAGCTAGCCCTCCAAACATGCCGTTCAGTTGAAGGAGCTGAAGCATGGTGCGTATAATGTGTAACACTATGTTTCCTTTAGCAGGAGGCAAATGAATGGCCCCAACACTACCCATTTGGACTGGGTCTTTGATGTTTGGGTCATTGACATCGTTGAGGTTTCCGACATCATCTTCGTGGCCCACTTTGCTACCATTACTACTGTTAACGCTCATTTACTCCTCTATTTTAACCAGAAGCACAAAACCAAAAATGAAAGAAAGTAGATTCAACTATCACTAAAAAGAACACAATTCAGCTTCAGCAAGAGAATTTTAAACAACACCACTCCCCGACAACGAGACCATTTTTATTAACATTTCAAGGACACCTCATCCAATTCTAGTTGTCAACGATCCTAAATCAGAATAAAGCCTAACTAAATGAGTTGGGGTCGAATCCCACATGGAGTGGTACATGTTCTAATTAAAATAGGAAGTGTAAATGTGGTCTAATCAATCATAGGAATAGAAATTATCGATAAAAGACATTTATCAAGTCAATGGGTGACACGAATGTCATAATGGAGTTTTTGGTTTTAGTTATCAACTACAAACCTTCACAAAAACTTTGATTTAACAATAGGGAGAATGATTATCAGGATGTGATCGATTATAGGCAAATATAGGCATATGGGCAATTGGAACTACTAGTAAATAGCTAAATATCAGTGAGTAGGCTAGACTATAAGGGAGATACTTTTATCTCGAACAACTAACTCGAATCAGGTGATTTCTTTAAAATATCAACAAGCATGACAACGAAGAACAACCCACATCCTAATTCATTCACTCTTTCAAGCTAAGCCTTAATACAGTATAATTTTTGGTGGGCTACTTTTAGCTAACGGATTGATCTTGAAGATTCGGCGAAAGGCCCTGAACATCGCCAAACTATCTTGATTCTAGAAATTTTTTAGGCTGGAACTTCCTATTTGCCAGATCTGGCTCACCAAAGTGACTCGAAGATTCATCGAGTCTTTCTGCAACTATGTTTGTGTATATTTTTGATATTTTTCTATGTCTTTTGCAGATATTTCTAGACCCAAAGTTTCGGGAAGAGACATGCGCGTATCAAGCGGGCAAGATGAGTCACATAAATGAGGATGCAGCTACATCTTATAAGTCCACAAATTGGACTCATTTAGGGCTTTATTTTGATAGAAATAGTGCCCTCAAATGCATACTTTGTCTCAATATCTGATGAAAACTCTTAAGTTTCAGGTATTTGAAGTTTTAGTGGAAGCATGGACACTTAGGCGCAACAATGAACAAAAAGTTTGAAAAAAATGAACAAGCTGAAGCTTGAGCATCGCCAAGCACACTTGGTGATTCACCTAAGGGATGCACTTCACCCTATGTTCCAATATGCGAAGCCCTGAAGGAGAAGGATAAAAAAGGCGATGAAAGGAGTAGTCGCCCCTTCGCCGAATAGTTTCGCAAATCAGTACTATACCACCCAATGGTCCAGAACGTGAAGATGATGAAGAAAAGTATGAAACAGCGATGAAACAGAAGAAGGGCGAGTCGCCGAGTTATTCGGCGACATCGACAAACCTCGTCGAGCGATCCGCCATCACTAATTTCTAAAGTCTATAAATACAAAACTCTTTATTAATTTTTGAGAGTCAATTTATTACTATTATTTTCAGAATAGAATAGTCCTTTTTGGGATATTTTTCTCTCAAGTTTGGAGAGGGTTTTGTGGTAGACTTGAAGAAAGAAGTATTTCATCTTCCCCAAGTTGGAAGTCGGTCTTCTCCATTCTTCTTCCTTTGATTAAATCAAGGTTTACTTCCATATACCCATTTGATTATATTATCATTTTAGGTGTATTTTGTTATTTCTTGATGTGTGGCTAAAAACCCCCCATTCTTAGGGTGTGATTTAGCAAATATGTGTTGATATTGTTGTTGGGTCTTGCTTGCTCATAGGTTAGATGTATTTTAATAGTGATTCCAGCTAGTGGTTGTGGTTTAATTTAATGGGTTTGTAGTTAGAAATACAAAACAACCCATGTGTTTTCGGCTTGCCCGGGAGGGAGGTCGTGAAACCTAGACCACTAGATTGATACCCTAAAAAGTGGGTCGACATGAGGTTCATCCCGAGAGGGTGAGCCCTAGTCCCATATCCTAACACTCAACTCGAGAGAGTGAGTAGGGTAAGGCGTAGGCTGGCCTTCATGTGGCAAATCAATGTCCGAGAGGAACACATTTGAAATGGGGTAAATTACCCGAGAGGCAAGCTAATCACACAAGGCATCGACACTTAAGTCAAACAAGACTACACACTTTCGCTAGTGTGCAAGGGTCATTACAATAGAATCAATTTCGATAAATGGCTAATCATAACAAGATGCAAAGAGTTCACATAATGTTTATGCAACTTCATATGGTCTCATCGTAGCCGTACATTCATGTTAGTTCAATTGAGAGTACTATTCAAGTCATCGGTATTGATCGAAATTGAGACTCAATTCTTTCCAAAAGAATAGCCACATTATACTCACGAGGGGTGGCATAAATGTGCGAAAAATTCAGAAAAAATTGGAAAGGTCGTAATCATTTGCAATTAAAACAAAAGAGAGCCATGAGCTCAAACATCTACAAAAAGTAGTGTACCAACAATTTTAAACAGAACAACCCAGATATGAACACAAACACGAGCAAAAAAGTAAATAGCACACACAAGTGGGCCTCACCTCACCACGAATAAAAACATTTGTCCTCAAATGCAAGTAATAAATATCCAAAAATTTGAAAGATAACCAAGAACAGAGAGAGAGAAAAAGAGGGGATCCTGGCTATGCGGTTGCTCCATCTGTCATGGCATCAGTATCCGGAGTGACCACTAGAAGAACCAGCTCCACTGGATCCCGTAGAAGGAGAGTTTGCTAAAAAAGCTTTCACAACAACATTTATCATGATTTCTTCATTCACGGCTATGTCGTCTGCTGTAACTTCCTCAAAAATCTCTTCATCAGTTTCTACCTTTGGTTCAGGATATGTTGTATGCTCCCTTCCATCTCCATCCCTTGTGGTAATCTGAGGTATTTTCGGGCATATTTGGAGTCTCTATTGTTCCAAAGACCATGGATACATCATTGGACTTCATGTGGTCTATATATTTTTGTACTTCAGCGATGGAAACTTTTAAAGTTGTCACCTCCTCTGTGGACTCTCGGTTATGCTTGTAGACCGCTATTCTTGCCGCTAAGGCATCAATGGTAGTGCTCAAAGGTGTCACAACATCAGTCAAGGCAATGTATATCATGTCTGGATCAGAGGCCTCTAGGTTAGCAGCTTGTCGATCAGCAGAAAGAGCCATTTATCCCATCCGGAGTAGAGACGCCCGGGTGAGTGGAAGTCGGGAATAAGCAGCAACGGTGGTAGGGTTTGGCAATCATGCAGCAACAGAACAACATGGAGAGTCAGTGTGAGTAATAGTGGCAATGGATATACATGAAGGTCCAGGGGTCAGAGTAGGCAAATGTGTCTCTACAGGTGATGATTTTGTGTTTACTAGCTTCATCGATGCACCTTTTTTCCTTTCTGCGTTATCCTTAAGATACTCGGCATCGATCCTCTGGATATCAGTGGATGCTATGGGCATCAATTCTACATCTTTCTTGGCATACGAGGAAATTGGGCTCGTTTGCACAAATATGGGATCAAGACTGGAAATGGAAGTGAAATTTGGCTCTGTCTTGCACACATGAGTATCTTTGAAGCAATGATTGTACCCAAGTTTATCTGAGTCTCTTCTATGACACAACCCAGGCAGGCTACCTTGGCAAGGCGAATGATCGACTCATTTTGGGATGGCATTATTGTATTGTTGATAAAATCGAACCAAAACCTTGAGGCTATGTTTAGTTCTTTCTTTTCATTCGGAACTCCTTCCGCTGCCCACTTTGGAGTTTTATCTGTAATTAGTGGGGTTAACCACTCTTTCATCTATTCCAGCTTCTTTGTTCTAATCAGATACAGGCAGTGATCCCCAATATTTATGGGCATGCCCAAGACTACATTGAATTCCTCATTATCACACTTCATTCTCCTGCCTATGACAACCACATTGCTAAATTCTCTTAAGGTTCCTGCTATTTTCTTTTGCTGGGGTATTAGTGCACTATATGCACTATAGAACTCTCTTACCATGTTTGGAATATAATGGCCACGGGGTTTAGTGAAGATTTTGAACTTGTGGTATCTCAGAAACTCCATTATCTCTGTGTATCTATCTATAACCCCGTCTATGGACAAACGCTTTTCTTCCAGAATTATCCTTAACCCCTCAGCCTTTTCTTGATTTGATTTAGGCTGAGGACCTTGTACGAGAGGTTCTAATACCAGTGTCAGAGATGGAACTGGAGGTGCAGTAATTGTAGGCTAGGGAGTCCTGGCACTGGGTGAATCATTCCGCCTCTTAACTCGCCGCTCAGCCCTGTCTGATAATTCAAAGGCCTTGTGTTTGCTCTTCCGTTTCTCGCAAGTTTTGGAAAGTTTAGCAACTTTACTGCTGAATGTATCTGCATCGATGCTCATTGTAATCCCTTTTGTTCTATTTTGGGGTGGCTTGCTTCTTCCTGCAACTTTAGATTTCGCCATTTCTGCAAAGAATTCGAAAGAAGTCAGAACAACTAGATTGAGTTTTAGAGAACACAATTTCAGCAGGATTTGCGAATAGCTTGGCGAGTCGCCGAAAAGTTACAGAACACTGACTTCAAGCCACATGAGGTTAAAGGACAAATGGGATGATTTGGCGAACCACGGAAGAGTTCGGCGAGTTCTCCTTAGTACTTAGAATAGTTTGAATTCATTAGAAATGCACATCACACGACATTGGATAAAATTACTTGAAATGAGAGCATTCATACCAAAATTAAATGCAGGGTTTGGAGAGCCAATCTTTTAGGCAGATTAGATCAAGACTGTGATGCTAAGCAGCAGGTTATCACAGATCCAAGCACTACTCAAACAACTAAAAATACTTACGATTTTCCAAAATTCTGAAAATACTATGTAGGTGCGATTTTTGCGAGAATCGATAGTGAAGGTTATGTAAAAAGGTTGAAAGTTAAGGTCCGTGGTTTTATAAATCCCATCCAGATCTAACCCATTCGGCGACATTGTTTGGATTTTCTTAGCTACTCGGCGGATCGTCGTGTGTTCATCCTCCTCGCTGAGTTTTGCAGGACCCTTAACCAAAGTGAGGATCCAAACAACGGTCTTTGTAGCGGTCGCCGATCTAATCGGTTTTTTGCCAATTGGATTTGAGTAATTCATCTGGTACTTCTCATAAACTTTTCATGCTCCATTCCTACAAAATCAAAATACCTTTATTTAAAAAATAACAAACTTAAAGTAGTTAAGGGTTTTGGGTTGCCTCCTAAACAACGCCTTAGTTAACGTCGTGGCACGATGCAAGTTAGCACCTAACTTTCACTTTTGGAGTTTATCAAAACATCATTTGGCCATCCCTTGTGTTGTGCTTCAAGGATATCGGGCATTATGTGACCCAAGAGAGTTTCAATTAGTTGGATAGATCAAAAGTGAGAACTGCTTATCTGATTTAGTGCTTCTACATTTTCTCTAATCTTCTCTAGCACTCTATCTTGCTCATTTATCTTGGATGGTTAAAAACATATTTTTGATATGTTTATTTTCATTGTGCATTGATCTGCCCTGTTCAGTATGTAGTCGGCATTTGCTCTTCTCTTTGGACATCACTTCTAGCTCATCAACCTTTTGTGTCAACTTTATTATCTGACCTAGAAAAATGATTAAATGATGGTCCTTCTCAGTATCCTTGTTGGTTTTAGCCAGAAGGTCAAGGAATTTGGTTGCGGTCTCATAGGAGTATTTAATGCGATCACCTAGCATAAGTCGGTCGATTAACTCTCTCTTTCCGGGATTTAGATTCCTATAGAAGCAATCTAGTAGAACTAAATCAGGGATTTCATTAGTTGGGCATTGTATTAGTAGTGTTTTAAACCTTAGCCACAACCCATGAAAAGGTTCTCCTCCTAGATGGTTGAAGTTCAGGATGTGATCTCTGAATCTCAACACTTCTACTGGGAGGTGCTCCATTGGTCTACCATCCCCATCATGTATACTCATTATCCTGTCTCAACACACATACAAACTAGTCAAAACTAAAAATTAATTTAGTAAACTACAACTAAGAACAACAAAATTTCTACTAATCTAAAAATTCTCAAATAACACCACTCCCCGACAGCTGCACCATTTTGATGCTTATCGTGACCAACGACACTAACCTATGGTTTAAGTGTCTACTATCGTCGATAGTATAGTAACCCAACTAAAGGTTGGGGTCGTGTCCTAAGGGAGTGGTTTCGAGAATTAACAGCAAAATAAAATTTAGCTCAAACTAGTCGTACCTTAAGATATTTACGAACAAAGACATAGTATATTAAAGGGGGTGACAAAAAGTGTCAAATATCAAATGGGGCTTTTGTCATAAGTTGTAAAAATAGTAGAAATTAACAAGAAAATCAAGTATGGGGAAATGTTCTTGAGGTGTGACCGTAATACAAGTTGAGATAAATCGTTCGGTACATGCATTCAATAGGAAATTTGCAAGATAATACTAACTAGGTTAAGCTTTAGATGGAAATTAGTTCCCTTTCAGGCAACCTACCCCGTTTCAAATGGGTTCCTCTCGGACACCCATTTGCCGCATGAAGAGCAGCCTACGCCCTACCCCACTCACTCTCTCGAGCTGAGTGTTAGGATATGGGACTAGGGCTCACCCTCTCGGGCTGAATCTCATGTCAGTCCACTCCTTAGGCCATCAGTCTAGTGGTCTTGGTTTCGCGATCTCCCTCTCGGGCAAGCCAAAAACACATAAATAAACTTGTATTTGCAACTACAAATTTGTTAAATTCTTCCACAACTACTAGACAAAATTACCATTAAACTACCTCGAATCTATCAACAAGCAAGACCCAACAACAATCATAAACCATATTCGCTAAATCACACCCCAAGAATGGGGGGTTTTAGCCACACATCAAGAAATAGAAATGTATACCTAAATGAGATTGCATTCAAATGGGTATGAAGATTTAAGTCTTGTTACATGCCAAGAATGAAGAATCCAAGAGACCCAAGTCCAAATTCTTGAAGATGAAACCCTCTTCTTCTTCAATTCTTCAAAACCCTTTCAAACTAAGAGTAAAAATATGAAAAACTAATATTCTCCACTAAAAATTATAATAATGTTTGATTCTAAGTGAAAATTATAATAATTTTTCCACACCTAAAACTACAACTCTAACTAGTATTTATTGTTTTCACAAATTTGTGCTGCACCGGAGCAGTGGGTGCCGCTAGTCAGAATCGCCGAACAACTCGGCGATTCGCCCTTTGGTGTAGTTCATCGCCGTCTTGCACTAGACCTCATCATCTTCGTCCTCTGGGTCATTGGGTGACATGGTACTGCTTCACGGAACTTCTCGGCGATGCGCAAACTGCTCCTTTTTTCTTCTGACTTGATTCTTTCGTTCAGGGCTCAGAACATTTGCCCGAAAGGTGAAGTGAGACCCTTCGACTATTTGCCAAGTGGACTCGGTGATCCTTAGGCCTTCATTTCTTCGTTCTTTTCTTTCCTTTTTTACAACGCAGTGTCCATGCTTTCCTTAAAACATCAAATACCTGAAACTTAAGGGTTTTCATCAGATATTGAGATAAAATAAGTATTTGAGGACACAATTTCTATTAAAATATAGCCCTAAATGAGTCTAATTTGTGGACTCATGAACACCCCAACTTAAACTTTTACTTGTCCTCAAACAAACTCAAGTTCAGCCGTTCAAAAAAGGTGTCTCGAACAGTGCTACACAAGACTCAATCATTTATACACACAACAAGACTCAATTTACTTAGGCATAGATCAAATGTGCAGTCAAAGATTCAAGTTGTGACTCACCAATATCAACGAATCTCATGCTAACAATACTTGCTTCAAATGCAAGTTCAAGCTCAACTATAATTTTCAAATGCCCTCACACAAATAATGATTCTATATTCACACAATGGTTTCACAGTTTAAAGCTTCGGAATCAGATGCAACGCTCACACTCACAAAGAAGAACATAATGCATAATTTCACCCATAGGTTTACCCGTATTTTCCAATCAACATTTGTTTCGACTCTCTCAAGATTACAAAGGTCTTAACAAGGCTTCTAATGGGGCTGAGTGCAAAGGTATGGTCATTTTGCTAGAGTGACTTTCATCCTCATGAAATGTGGTGCTCACAACACTTCCTTTCCTTTTGCTTCATCATTCTCTTTAGTGCTCATAAGTCATCCTATTATTCACTTTCCATGGATTGTTTGGGAACACCATCTGTTTGTACATTATTCCACAACTCTTTTTTTCATTGTTTTTCTTTTCCTTACTCTTATATCTTTTTTTTTATATGGAGGGGTTCCATTTTTCTCAATATCATGGGTTAAAGGAGATTTTCCTTGCACTTCTTGACTTTCCCTGTTTCATTTTCAGCACACCTCCAATTTAAGATTTTGGCCTAAGTTCGCTATTCAATTAACCAGAATTCAAGAGGATTATTGGTAATGGATTAAGAAAGGTCTAGTTTTCATCAAGTTTCTTCCAAAGAAGGGTAAGGCTCAAAGGTTGTTCAAGAGAGAATCACACGCTCACAAGGTAGATCACAAAAGAGGTGTATGGCAAATTGGCTCACACTCATAGAAGTTTCCTAAGATCATATCAAGAGATAACATCACTTTGTTGACCGGACCAACGGGGAATATTATAGGATCTATAATGCATAGTTCACAGGTAAGCTCATCACACTAGGCATTAACAGTATAAGTCAAACAAGACTCCACACTTTCACTAGTGTGCAATGATCATCACACGAGACTCGATCCGATATTAGGCTAGTCAAAGCGAGATGCAAAGAGTTCACATATTGTCTTTGCAACTTCATTTGGCCTTATCGTAGCCGCGTATTCATGTTCGTTCTATTGAGAGTACTATTCAAGTCATCGGTATTGATCGAAACCGAAACTTAAATTTTGCACAGGAACAACCACATTCACGCACAAGA
This sequence comes from Solanum tarnii x Solanum tuberosum, assembly GCA_029582315.1. Classification (NCBI taxonomy): domain Eukaryota; kingdom Viridiplantae; phylum Streptophyta; class Magnoliopsida; order Solanales; family Solanaceae; genus Solanum; species Solanum tarnii x Solanum tuberosum. Next base: position 55,545 of record JAJONS010004813.1, on the reverse strand, counting down.
GGTGGCAAATTTTTTTGGATGGGTTAAAATCATTTTGCAATACCATAAATAAAAGGAGCCATAAGTTCAATCATCCACAAAAATAGATAAAACACAATTGTAAAATAGCACAACCCAAATATATACACAAAACACAACAATCAACACAAATGGTGTGGGCCTCACCCCACCACAATTGAAAAATATTTGTCCTCAAATGCAAATAAAAGTATCCAAAAGTAAAAATATAATAAGATAAAGAGGGAGGTAAAGAAAGGTCCTGTCTATACAGTGTCTCTCTCTGTCGAGGTCTCGGTGAGTGGTGTAGCAGTCTTTATATAGGCATCAGTGCCCGGAGTAGCCTCAGACGGAATAGTAATGCCAGATCCACTAGGAGCTTCTATGAATGTCTCAGTTGGTAATGTTTGGATCACCGACTGCACAACTGTCTCTATAAGATCTGGCAAGTCTCTGAATATGCCATTATGTCTGCACTCCTCATCATGTACTGATATCAGATCCTCGTCGGTCTCTGCATCTGACTTTGCATGTGCAGTGCCATCCTCTTGCACATCTCTGGTGGTAGTAGGAGGAAGCCCTGATGTCTCAGGAGCGTCCACATCATCTGCATTCTGCATCAGTGAAGTGAAGTCTGTAGCCTTCAAATAGTGTACATCATTCCTCAAAATCGTAACTTCAGCTTAAACTCGTCACCTCAGAGGCCTCCCCCTGTCTTTTCTAACAAATAATGACTCTCACTGTCAAGGCATCAACAAAAATCTGAAGGGGGGTAAGTGCTGCTAGTATGACACTGTCAATCATCCCTGGGATGGATCTCTCCAATTGGGTAGCTTTCACATCAGCTGAATAGGACAACTACCCCATCTTCAGGATCATGGCCTGAGTAATAATAGCAGGCTGGGAGGATGAGGAAGCACCTTGAGCTTGTGAGGAAGAGGAAAAGGAGTGGGTATACCTAAGGGCTTAGAGGCAGGAGTAGGGGAAGATGCCTCTGCTGGTAATAAGTCAACATCGACCTCTAAAAAAGTGTCTGCTGGAGCTGCTCACCTCATGTTAACCTCTTCTCTAGTGAACTCGGCCTCAATATGCCGGATGTACATGGAGGATGAAGGGATGACCTTTACATCATTTGCCGGATCCCGGCGTACTCTGGCATGCCGACAAAAATCAATGATCAAGACCAGGAATGGCAACGAGGTAAGTCTTTTCTTGGCTCTCATGGCCATATCCTGTGAAGTCAACAGTCCTAGGTCGATCCGCCTCCTGTCCATTATAGAACAAAGGCAAGCCGCCTTATATTGGCGCATAATAGACTCATTCTGGGATGGCATGATAGTGTTGTTGATGAAGCCAAACCAGAACCTGGAGGTGATGTTCATGTCCCTTTTCTCATTGGGAGCTCCTGCAACCATCCACCTCGGGGTGGTGTCAAAAATCATCTGAGCCAACCAACCCTTCTAGTCATCGAGGGACTGAACAATCGGCAACCCGTCATAAGGTAGTGCAGAGTGTAGCGGTCTACCTAATACAACATTAATATGCTCGCTGTGACATTCTTCCTCCTTGCCTCTAACCATGACCGACTTCACCGGTCGAAACTCATTTACCTTCTTCTTGTTCTTAGGCACCAACTGCCCTTAAGTAGTGTAAAACTCTCTTACGTAGGAGGGAATGTAGGGGTATCGAGGGCGTGTGAACTACTCGAATCCATGGTATCGGAGAGTTTCAAGAACATTAGGATGCTTTCTTTCTAGGCCCTCCAAGGATAGTAAGTTCTCCTCTATAATGGTCTGTAAACCATCACCTTTCAATCTGTTTAACAGACTCGGTGGAGGAACTATAGGAAGTGCAGGAGTTACTGAGGGTGCCTGGGTTGGCACTGAGCCTGTAGTTAGAGGAGTGGTAGCTAAGGGAGTACTAGCGGTTATGGACTGAGATCTGGCCCAAAGTGCATCCCTTCAGTTAATCAGAGGCTATTCATCCTCTGGTTCAGAGCAATCTGGCTCAACATCTGTTCCTTTCTTTACTATATTCTTTTTTGGTTTGCCTTTATCTCCCGGTGGCAGATCTTGCTTTTCTTTTTGTGAAGGACGTAATCCTCCTTCTTTTTATTGTAATGCCCTTTGCCATTTTCTTAGGTGACTCGATTAGATTGGTGCGTACAATATCTACAAAAGATCGAGAAGAAACTCAAATGCAATCACAGAAAAGTTATTGCAGACAGACTCGCCAATCCAGTCGGTAAGTCAGCAAACCTCTTTGGCGAGCTAAGTCGAGCTCGCCGAAGGGATTGGCTCAACAATTAAGACAAGTCAGCGATAGGGAGCCAAAAGTTACTGTGCTCAGGGGATCCAGGGATACAGATAATGGGCGATAAGAATACTTTCGGCGAGTCACCGAGTGTTTTCGATGCCATCAGACTTCTCGCCGAAAGTTACAGTATCAATTATCAATCAAGGCGCCAAATAATCAGCGAGATGGGGACATTAGGCGAACCATTGATTTGTTAGGCGAGCTCGACCTAGCTCACCTTCTGACCCAACGGGCCTATTTTCAACTCATCTTCTTGGATTCAATCCTGTAACCCTTGAAAATAAAACCAACGCATGCACTCATGGAATTCAAACAAGACTAATACTACCCATCACCTCGGAATACTCAGACTTCTCTCGGATTTGCCAAATTTGGCCATTTGACGATATCTGCTTTTAAGAGCGATGTAACCCGCTCTATCACTGAGAAAATTTTCGACATTTAGCACAAATGTGGGCTACTCAAACTTCACCCAATTAATTTAACAGCATGCAATCACAATCCAAGTGATTAAAAAAACACAAAAGATACGGTCATGTCGACTCACTCTTTAGGCTATCAATCTAGTAGTCTTGGTTTCACGACTTCTCTCTCGTGCAAGCCGAAAACACATAAATAAACTTGTATTTGCAATTACAAATTTGTTAAATTCATCCACAACTACTAGATGAAATCACCATTAAACTACATCTAATCTATCAACAAGTAAGTCCCAACAACAATCTTAACCCATATTCGCTAAATCACACCTCAAGAATGAGGGGTTTTAGCCACACATCAAGAAATAGAAATTTATACCTAAATGAGCTTGCATTCAAATGGGTATGAAGATTTAAGTCTTGTTATAGGCCAAGAATGAAGAATCCAAGAAACCAAAGTCCAAATCTTTAGAGATGAAATCCTCTTCTTCTTCAAGTCTTCAAAACCCTTTCAAAATTAGAGTAAAAATATGAAAACCTAATATTCTCGACTTAAAATTATAATAATGTTCAACTCTAAGTGAAAATTATAATAATTGTTCCACACCTAAAACTACAACTCAAACTAGTATTTGTAGTATTCACAAATTTGTGTTGCAGCGGATTCGGCATCGTTAGTCGGAATTGCCGATTAACTCGGTGATTTGCCCTTTGGTGTAGTTCATCGCCGTCTTGTACAATCCCTTAACATCGTTGTGCTATAGGTCATTGGGCGAAATGGTACTGCTTCATGAAACTTCTCGACTATGCGCCAACTACTCCTTTTTTATGCCGACTTGATCCTTTCCTTCAGGCTTAGCACACTGGGACAAAAGGCGAAGTGAGATCCTTCAGCGATTCGCTAACTGGACTCGGCGATCCTCAGGACTTTATTTCTTCTTTCTTTTCAGTCTCTTCATTCCTTTTGTCGACGTAGTGTCCATGCTTTCCTTAATATTTCAAATCACTGAAACTTAAGGATTTTCATCAGATATTGAGATAAAATAAGTATTTGAGGACACAATTTCCATTAAAATGTAGCCCTAAATGAGTCCAATTTGTGGACTCATCAGTGATGGTGTATCTTGGTAACTCAGATAACCATTTGGTAGATTCACCTATCAAAGAGAATGGGAACAACCTGAGACAGACTGATTCTTGTGATATGTTCTTAAATGAAAACGGACCACTAACATCTAAGAAGATTTGAATTTGATCATAGATATCCTCAGGATCCATCCCCCAAAATATCATTTCAATTGTAGGAGCTGAAGCATTTTGCTATTGATGTGAAAAACAACATTTCCTTCAGCCGGAGGTAGACGAATGGCACCAACACCACCCAATTGGATTGGGTCATTAACATTTGGGTCATTTACATCATTGAGGTTCCTATATTCGTCTTGGTGGCCCACTGGGATACCAAAACTCCTGTTTACTCTCATCTCATCCTCTGGTCAACACAAAATGAAAAACTAGAGTAAGTAGATTCAACTATAACCAAAGAGATTACAATTTAACTTCACCAAAAGAATTTTAAATAACACCACTCCTCGGAAGGGGCGCCATTTTGATTAAAGTTTCAAGCACACCTTATTTGATTCTAGGTGCAAACAATCGTTAAGAAGTATAAAACCGAAAGAAGAGTTTGGGTCAAACCCACAGGGAGCCGTACGTGTTCAAAATTCAATTATGAAGTACAAATGTACAGGGAGCGGTACGTGTTCAAAATTTAGTAATGAAGTACAAATGTAGTCTAAATAGTTATAGGAATTGGAATTATCGAACAATACAAGTAAACAAGTAAAAAAGGGTGACAACAAATGTAAGGTGGGGGTTTTTGTTTGCAATTATCTGCTACAATGCAGTTAAACATCTATAAAATAACAATATAGAGAAGAATTCTCGGGATGAGATTAATTATAGACAAATTTCACTATATGGATAATTGAGACTATTAATGAATATCTAAAATCAATGGATAGGCTACACTATGAGTGAACTAGATTTCTCTAGAACAACTATCCCGCTTCAAGCGATTTCTTTCAAACATCAACAAATGTAGCAATTAAGAACAACCCACACCTTAATGCATCATCTCTCTCAAGCTAGATGGGTGGGATTGGGTTTAGGAATCACTCTCTCGAGCTGAACCATATCAACCCAATACCTACAAAACATTAATCACATGCCTTAGTCCCAAAACATCTCTCTTGAGCAAGCTAAGAACACAACATTAGAACAACATTTGCAACTTCAATTAATAAATCAAACCTCAGCTAATGATTAAATCAACTTCAATATAGCATTTAAACTAGTAATTAACAATACCCATAAGCTAATTCAACCCATACTCACGTAATCACACGCCAAGAATTGTGGTTTTAGCCAAACATCATGAAAAGGTAAAAGCAGTTACCAAATTGATTCGTCATCAACTGAATAAGAGTATTCAATCCTATACAATTTTTTAAATTGAAGAAAATTATTAAGGCACTTACAAAATCACCGAATTGAGTCTCAAAAACCCTTTTAAGTCTAAAGGGAAACTTTCAAACTTCAAAGAAAACTTATTCTAAATGGTAAGAAGCTACTCAATTTAAAGTTCTAAATACAATTTATAGTTGCCAAAAATTAGCCATGAAGGGCCATTAGGTGAGGTAAGTCAGGGCCACCGAGTTGTTCGACGAAGCGTCCTTTGCTCTCTTCTATCACTATTATGCAATGGTTCGTAGCATCCTCAAGTCCTGTAATTTTGGGCGATCCATTTTGTCATTGCGGAACTGATCGGCCATTCATTGACTGCCCCTTTACTATCACTGACTTGGTTTCTTCCATCATGGTTGGCACACTGGAAATTTAGGCAGACTGAAGAGCCACTCGGTGAGTCGTCTAGTGGTCTTGGCGATTACCAGGCTCGCCTTTCTCCACTTCTTCAGCTTGTTTTGTTCCTTTTTGCCTGTTAATGTCCTTGTTTTCTTCGTTAATCCACATACCTCAATATCAAGGCTTTAAAATCATTTTATAGCATAAATTAGGGATTTGAGGACACTAAAACTATCAAAACAAAGCCCCAAATGAGTCCAAATATCGGACTCATTAACACCTTCAACTTAAGCTTTTGCTTATCCTCAAATAAAGCTCAAGATTATCAGTTAAATAAGGAGGTCTGAAATAGTGTTGCATAAGACTCTACATAAATGTACTAAACAAAGTTGAAATTACTCATATAATGATCAGTTGTGCACTCAAAGATTCAAATTATGACTCACCATTATCAAAGATGCTCTAGTTCACAATACTTGCTTCACATGCAAGTTCTATCTCAACAAAGGTACTCAAATGCCCTTACAACAAAAAATGATTCCATATGCACAAAATTTCTCAACAATTTAAAGTTCCAGAATCACATACAACTCTCACACTCCCAAAGATGAACACATACATGACTTCACCCATAGGTTTGCCCTTATTATCAAATCAACATTCGTTTGAACTCAGTCTTTTCAAGGCTTCTAACGAGGCTGAGTGTAAAGGTATGATTATTTAGGCTTAGTGGGCTCAATACTAGCTTCAATTAGGAGCACTATTGAAGTCATCTGTATTGACCACCACCAACACTCAAATTTGAAAAAGAACAACCACAATCACACAAAAAAGAGGTTGAAATTTTTTTTAATTTGATTCAAAACCATTTTCATTCAAGACCATGGGCCACAAGCTAAAACGTCCACAAGATCAAGATATATAAATGAACCACAATATTCACAGCCCAATATTCACAAAACTAGTCAAAATAACAATAGGTAGGTATGGAAATACCTCACCCCACCAAATAAAAATATGAACTTGTCCACAAATGCAACTAAAAACAAAACAAATTATAACAAGATAACAGAGAGGGAGGAAAAAGATCATCCTACTAGGATAAGCATGAGATCAAGTCTACATCTCAGTCGCTTCATCTGTCGGGGCATCAATGCTTGGGATCACACTCTGAGGTTTGGCATCAATGCCCGGTGTCTTGTCAGCTTTGGATCTACTATAGCCTGCCATAGAAGTATCTCTCAAGAAGGCCTGAACAACTAAATCTACCATAGCCTCTTCCAAGTCAGTCAAGCCATCAAAAATAGTCTCCTCCTTAAAACCAAACTACTCCTCATTAGCCTCAGCCTCGGACTCTGCAGCATCATCATCAACTCTAACCTTATCTCCGGTGGTACCTGGAGGCACCTCAGAAAGAGTTAGAATACATGTGCTCAGGTAATCTAGGATCTTCACAGTCCCAAAAATTAGAGACATATTAGTGGATTTCAGCTGGTCCACATCTTTCCTCAACTCCACAATTACGGCCTTTAAGGCCGTCACCTCATGAGTAGCTCACTGCCCTTTCTCACACACCTCTATCCTCTCAGTGAGGGCATCAATAGATTCTCTGAGAGGTGTCAATGCAACAGTGAGAGCTCTCTCAATCATCTCGGGAATTACCGTAACAAGCCTGGAGGCACGTATATGAGTAGAATGGGCTAGGTGCCCCATCCTTAGGAGCATGGCATGGGTGACTGGAGGTCAATATGCAGTTGTGCAGCAGAAGGTCTAGGAGGTGGGGGAGTAACTAAAGAACTCAAAGTCACAGAGGGAGCAGAGCTAGAAGTACCTGAAGGTCTAGTGGCCGGAGTAGGCAATATTGCCTTTGTAGGTAACGTCTCAATATCAACCACCGGGGATGTATCCACCAGGGATTCCCTCCTTCTCTCCCAAAGGGCCAATGCTGCCCAACCATGGCAAGCTACAGCCTAAGGGTTCACGATCACCTTTATGACAAGTGGTGTGGAGTACAGTCCGTGAAGGGGTCCGTGAAGATGACTTAGCTTCATGAGAGGCAAGGCCTATAGGCCAAGCTACTGCCCCAAGTTCACGAGCCACTTCAGAAGCCGTTGTCTTGACCACGACCTGTCAAAGTGCTCGTGAAGGTGCCTTAGTGTTTTAGGGTCTTGGAAATTTCGGTGAGCCACTGGTAAAAGGACCATGGGCACCACCATGGACCGTGGTACCCTTGACGAGCTGTCATAGTTGTTGTGGTACCTAGACGGGATAGCCTAGTTGAGAGACTTTTGGGTAAATTCCTATTCGACTAGGTTTAAGTGGGGGTCGATTTGTATGTCTTTTATTCACCTATTTAGACCATTTTAAGTCACTTTACATTAGACACAAATCAAAACCCCAAATCCCTCCTCTCTCAAATATTTCTCTCTCTAAGAAGAAGTTCCATTGAAAAGGAAGCTAGTGTTGAATTTAAGTCAATAGCAAAGGCTCCATTGCTTAAGGTTTGTGCTAGGGCTTTCACTAAGTTATGTTTAGCTTTTCATCTATGGGTTCTTCAAACCATAGAGTCCCCTAGAATTTCCCCCAAATTGTGAAGAAGAACCCCAATCAAGCTAGGGTTACTTCCAATGTGTGGGTTTTAGGTGGGTATGATTCCAAATGGTTGGATACTACTCATAAATGAATAATTTAGGATTGATTCATGATATTATGAAGAATTTACGTGAATTCCTTTGTTAACCCTAATTTTCAAAGTATGTGGGTTTATACTTTTGGATGAGAAATTGACGATTCTTCCTATATTATATTGGGTTGTTATCATGTATAGAGCTTATCAAAGAATATGAATATGAAATCAAGAATTGAACTTGACATATGCATGTATGTAAGAACATGAATTTAAATTATTACGAATTGGGAATTTTGATGAATTATGCTTAGAATTGCTTATGACTAAGGCTTAAGGCTAATGTGTCTTGTGATCTAGACTAGTATGATGATTTTGGAGTAAAGCTTGAGTGTAGGGCTTGAAGTCATAATGTTTGTCACTAGGGCTTAATGAGTAAGTCCAATTGGATGAACTAGCTTGCATTAAATTGATTCACAATATAGATAGAGTTATGGTGGAAGGCTCTTACCCTCATAACCTACTTAGAACTATATGAATGCATGTATGTAGAATGTGAAAGGTTAATCACCTAAAATGAATCATGCTTGTTAGAATAGAATAGCTTGAGGTTGAGTCTTATGATTCCTTCATGTATAGTTCAATTATATAGCTTGGGATGGTAGGTCTTATGATAGCTTAGGATTGAGGAATTAAGCTCTCCTAAGGTTAGCTTGGACTAGCATTGGTAGGATACTTTTCACTGTAGCTTGCATTAGCATAGGCATGGTAGCCTAGGATTGAGAATCTATACTCTCCTAGGGGTAGCTTGAAGTAGCATGGTTAGAATGCCTTCATGGTAGCTTCACTTGGTTAGGCCAAGACCATTTCATGGTAGGTTAGGATTGAGACACCATACTCTCCTAAAGATAGCTTAGGATTGAGGATTCATACTCCCCTAAGGATAGCTTGCATCTCATTGAATGGTTGCATGGTGGCTAGGTTGGTATACTTGTGTCCTTCCTTGGATAGCTTGGATTGCATGATAGGATGTTTTCCATAGTAGTTAGGTCTAGCATGGTAGTATGCTATTCTTTGATAGTATAGAATAATAAATAGTTAGCATTGAGTAAACTTGCCTAAAAGAGTACCTAGTGTGAGTGGTAGTATGGGATGCCATTCATACATGGCACAAGTAAAAGTTGTAGCTACTTAGGAAGTGTCCTCTTATGTGATGTATGCCAAACTTAGATTATTGCTATAGTTTCCTTCCATTATATGATTGACTTAAGATGATGTTCCTTGTCAATATGAAAGTACATCAATAGTGACACTTAGAAGTGGTAAAATATGAATATGGTGACTTCAAGGATATGCTTAATGTGTGTGGTATTATGGGATGCCTCACATATATTGCACAAGTGTGCCTTGAGGTTACTTAGGGGTATAGTGCTTTTATGACATGAAAACCTAGGTCTTGACTATGAAGGTGGATTATGACCAAGAATGACCAAAGAGATGTACTTAGCTTGAATAGTATTATGGTATGCTATCTTTGCCTAGCACAGGTATGCTTGCAGGTGGCTTGTCAAGTAGTTCTCTTGAATATGAAAGACTAATGGTTGAAGTATGAAATTATGAATGTCTTATGTTGACTTGTTATGATATGATGCTATGTTCGAGTTTATGTTATTAATATGTTATTGTTTGTTATGCTTCTGTCTTATGTTGACTAAACATTTGAGATGCTTTATGATGTTATGCTAGCTTTCATACTTGGTACGGTTTGTACTAACGCATATAGCCTACATTCTAATCAAATGTAGGGTGTTGGGAGATATGGTTATTTGGAGGCTAGGTTACTAGGTGCAAAAAGACTCGAAGAGTTGGTGAGTCCTCATATCTTCGAGGACAAACCCCTTTATGTTCCTTTTAAGTCTTTTCTTATGTTTTAGACTTTATATGGGCTGCGTCCCAAGACTTTTATTCATGTTATTCGTAGATGGTTTGAGACAAAAATGCTAGTAAAGACTTCCCCTTTTATGAAATGCTTTTTGATTGTATTCTTAAAGAAAGTTTAAAATTTTCCCTACTTTTCTGCGATCTTATGGTATGATGATGCTAAGGGCTTGTATGCGACCCCTTCCGGGTCAATTACGCCATGTTACGTCTAGGGGTAATCCCTAGATCATGACAAATTCTAAGCGTTAAAGATCGTTAATCAATATCAAACCCAACTAAATGAGTTGGGGTCGAACCCCACAGAAAGCGGTACGCGTTTCAGATTCAATTGGGAAGTATGAACATGGCCAAATCATTCATAGGAATACAAATTATCGAATAAAGACATCATCCAAATTCAGGGGTGACACGAATTTCAAATGGGGATTTTGATTTTGATTAACAACTACAAATAGTCACAAATAATACGAGTTAACAATAATGATACGGGTTCTTGGGATGTGATCGATAATAGGCTAATATAAACATATGGGTAATTGCAACTATTAGAAAATAGCTAGATATTATTCAGTAGGCTAGTCTATCGTGGAGGTAAATTTTCTCTCCAACAATTTACCCCGAATCAAGTGATTTCTCTCGAACATCAACAAGTATGCAAAATAAGAGCGGCCACCACCTTAATCCATTCACTCTCTTGAGCTAAATATGTTGGATTGAGTTTAAGATTCACTCTCTCGAGATGAACCCAGGTAAACCCAATACCCACAAACCATCAATCAATAATTTTAGTTCTAAAACCTCTCTCTCTCGCAAGTAAAGAACATAAACATAGAACTGCATTTGCAACTACAATTCTTAAATTAAACCACAATTAATTATTAAACTCAGTTCTAAATAGAATTTAAACTAACAATTAGCAATACCCATAAACTAAATTAGCCCATAATCACATAATCACACTCCAAGAATTGGGGTTTTAGCTAGACATTATAAAAAGGGAAAAACAGTTATCAAATTGATTATCCATCAACTGGGTAATAGTAATTTTTTCCTTACAATGGTCCAATATGATGATTCTCAAAGACCACTTCGAATTTTTCAAGGTTAATACCTTCAATCCTTTAAACTGAAGGTAAACCAGAGAAAACTGTCTCCAGATGCTCTAAACTTAATAATAAAATGTTTTAAGGAGTATTTTTTTATACTAAACTAAATGTTCAAAAATGTATTTATATTCTCCAAAAATAAGCTACAAAAGCTCATTCGGCGAAGTAAGTCGGGCACACTGAACCACTCGACGAGCCGCCCTTCGATCTCTTCCATCGCCCTTCTACCTTAGTACTCAAATACTCAAGGTTTGTAACTTTGGGCGATCTATCTTGCCTATGCGGAATCAGTCGGCGATCCATCGACTGCTCCTTTTCATCGCAAACTTCGTTCTTTCCTTCAGGGCTTAGCACACTAGAACTTTAGCCAGTCTGATAAGCCACTCGGCGACACGCCGAGTGCTCTTGGCGATCCTCAGGCTCACTCATCTTCATTTCTACAACCTATTTTCTTCCTTTTTGCATGTTAGTGTCCTTGCTTATATAAACAACCCTAAACCATAATTTATCTACTATCTCGAGCTAGATAGGTAGAATAAGGTTTAGGATTCACTCTCGAGTTCAATCCACATCAACTTAATGGCTACAATCATTAATCGAAAACCTTTGTTCTAAAACCTCTTTCTCAAGCAGAGCAGAATACTAAGTTAGAATTGCATTTGAAACTACAATTCATAGATTAATACATAGCTATTGATTGAATTCACTTCAATTAAGCATTTAAATCAGTCAACATTAATATACATAAGCTAATTACGCTAATAATCACATGCTCACACTCCAAGAATTGGGGTTTTAGCCACACATCCTAAAAAGGAAGAAACAATTATTAGTTAAGTTAGCCATGAGCTGGGTAGTGGGTTCGAAGTCTCTACAATACTTGAAATTAACTTAATCCAAAAATCTAATTGCAATACCTCAAAACCAAGTCTTAAAAGCTTTAAGTTCTACAATAAAAAACTTAGAAAAATTGAATGGGACTCGACTTAGATTTTACATTGCTCGAATGGCTTTTCAGATTTTCAAAAATCAATTTATAGTTTCCCAAATTTTGGCCTACGGGACCATTAGGCAAAGTAAGTGGGCATCGCCAACCAAGTTAGCGATGCTCCCTTTGCTCCACTCCATCACCATTTTGCCTTATCTCTTTATTCTCAAGGTTCTGTGACTTTAGGTAATCAAGGTAGATGTCATTGAGCCATTCGGCGGTTCACCGAAAGTCCATTTTCGTCGCCAAGTAGGTTCTTCCCCAAGGTTAGCATGCTGGAACTTTAGGCGAGCAAAAGACCCATGTGGCGGCTCGCTAATTGGTCTTGGGGATCACTAGGATTTCCTTCCTTCAACTTCTTCATCTTTTTTGCTCCTTTCTTCCCGGTAATGCACTTTTCTTGCTCCTTAGTCTTCATTGCTACAAATCAACACTTTAATATCAGTTTAGCACATAATTTAGGCATTGAGTACACTTAAACTATGAAAACAAAGCCCTAAATGAGTCAAAAACTAAGACACCTTGGGTCATTTCAACCAATTTGCCACTACTCTACTCAACCATGCTCATCTAAATGGACAACTCAGAGAAAAACACTAAACTAAAAGTAAAGTTAGTGATACTGCTGATGCTTATCGTGACCAACGACACTAACCTACGGTACGAATATCTACGATCGTCGATAATATAGTAACCCAACTAAAGGTTGGGGTCGTGTCACAAGGGAGTGGTTTTGAGAATTGATAGAAAAATAAAATTTAGCTCTAACTAGTCGTAGCTAAAGACATTAACAAGTAAACACATAGTAAATTAAAGGGGGTGACACAAAAGTGTCAACTATCAATTGGGGGTTTTGTCACAGGTAGTAAAAACAACAACAATAACAAGAAAGTCATGTATCGGGAAAAGTTCTTACGGTGTGACCGCAATACAAATTGAGATAAATCGTTGGGTACATGCTTTCGATAGGAAATTTGCAAGATAATAGTGACTAGGCTAAGCTTTAGAAGGAAATAAGTTCCCTCTCGGGCAACTTACCCCGTTTCAAAAGGGTTCCTCTCGGACACCCATCTGCTGCATAAAGGCCAACCTAAGCCCTACCTCACTCACTCTCTCGAGCTGAGTGTTAGGATATGAGCCTAGGGCTCACCCTCTCGGGCTGAATCTCATGTTGACCCACTCCTATAGCCATCGGTCTAGTGGTCTTGGTTTCGCGACCTCTCTCTCAAGCAAGCCAAAAACACATGGGTGGTTTTAATTTTGCAACTACAAACCCATTAAATTAAACCACAACCACTAGGTGAAATCACCATGAAAATACATCTAACGTATTATCAAACAAGACCCAACAATAATATCAACACATATTTGCTAAATCACACCCCAAGAAGGGGTGTTTTTAACCACACATCAAGAAATAACAAAATACACTTAAAATGATAGTAAAATCACATGGGTAGAAGGAATTAAACCTTGATTTTAACAAAGGAAGAAGAATGGAGAAGACCCACTTCCAACTTGGGGAAGATGAAATTCTTCTTTCTTCAAGTCTCCAAAAAAACCCTCTCCAAACTTGAGAGAAAATATCCCAAAAAGTACTATTCTATTGTGAAAATTATAATAATAATTCGACTCTCCTAATATTAATAAAGATTTTAGTATTTATAAACTTTAGAAATTAGTGTTGGCGGATCGCTCGGCGAGGTTAGTCGTGGCCACCGAATAAATCGGCGACTCGCCGTTCTTCAGTCTCATCGATGTTTCATGCTTGCCTTCAGCATCTTCATGCTCTGGACCACTGGGCGGTATAGTACTGCTTCAAGGAACTATTTGGCGAAGCACCAACTGCTCCTTTCATCGCCTTTTTTATCCCTCTCCTTCAGCGCTTTGCATACTGGAACAAAGGGAGGAGTGCGTCCCTTCGGCGAATCGCCAAGTGTGCTTGGCGATGCTCAGGCTTCCGCTTCTTTGTTCTTTTCGACCTTTTTGTTCCTTTTTGCGCCTAAGTGTCCATGCTTCCACTAAAACTTCAAATACCTGAACTTAAGAGTTTTAATCAAATTTTGAGACCAAATAAGCATTTGAGGACACTATTTCTATCAAAATAAAGCCCTAAATGAGTCCAATTTGTGGACTCATCAACACCCCTAGCTTAAACTTTTGCTTGTCCTCAAGCAAACTTGAGTTCAGCCATTTAAAAAGGGTGTCTCAAACAGTGCTACACAAGACTCAATCATGAATGCACATAACAAGACTCAATTTACTTATGCAAGGATCAATTGTATACTCAAATATTCAAGTTGTGACACACCATTAGCAAAGATTCTCAAGCTCGCAATACTTGCTACTTGTGCAAGTTCAAGCTCAACAAAAACTATCTAAACACCCTCACATAAAGAATGATTCCATCTTCACACACAGAGGTTAATCAATTCAAAATCAGGAATCAATTGCAACGCTCACACTCAAAAAGAGGAACACAATGCATGTTTTCACCCATAGGTTTGCCCTTATTTTCCGATCGATCTTCGGTCCAGCTCACTCAAGATCAAAAAGTTCTTTCTACGGCTTGTAATGGGGATGAGTGCAAAGGTATGGTCATTTAGGCTCAGTGTCTTTTTCCTCGTGATATTTGGTATTCTCAAGGCATTCCCTTCTTTTCCTTTATAAATTCTTTTTCTAGTGGTTCTAAGTAATGTTTTTATTCACATTCATGGATTGCTTGGAAACCCAATTTCCTTTGTACTTTATTCCACACACTTTTTTTGAAAGGTTTCCATTGTTCTTCAACACCATGGGTTAAGGGGGTCTTTTCTTGAACTTCTTGACTTCTCCCTTACCTTTTCACCACACCCCCAACTTAGTCTTTTGGACTAAGTTGTCTATTCGCTAAACCACATATCAAGAGGATTATAGGTAGTGGGTAAAGTAAGGTCCAGGGTTCATCAAGGTTCTTCCAAAGAACGATAAGACTCAAAGGGTGTTCAAAAGAGTTTCACACGCTCACGGGTAGGCTACAAAAGAGGTATATGTTAAATTTGGCTCACACTCTTTAAAATTGCCTAAGATCATCTCAAGAGGACACCTTTCTAAATCAATCAGACTAACGAGGCATATTCTAGGTTTATTCATGCATGGTTCAAAGCAAGCTAATCACACAAGACATCGACACTTAAGTCAAAGAAGACTGCACACTTTTACTAGTGTTCAATGGTCATTACAATAGAATTAATCTGATAAATGGCTAATCACAATGAGATGCAAAAAGTTCACATAATGTTTCTGCAACTTCATTTGGCCTCGTCGTAGCCGCACATTCATGTTCGTTCAATTGAGAGCACTATTCAACTCATCGGTATTGATCTAAATCGAGACTCATTTTTTTTGCAAAAGAACAACCACATTCAACTCACAAGGGGTAGTAAGAATGTGCGAAAAATTCAAAAAATTTCGGAAGGGTCAAAATCATTTTGCAATTAAAAATAAACGGAGCCATGAGCTCAAACATGCACAAAAAGCAGTATTAACACAATTTGAAATCAGAACAACCCTAATATACGAACATCAAATAGCACACAAAAGGTGGGCCTCACCCCACTACATATAAAAATCATTTGTCCTCAAATGCAAATAAAAGTTGCCCAAAAGTATATGTAAGTAAGATAGAGAGGAAGGTAAAGAAATGTCATGTCTACACAGTCTCTCTATCTGTTGGGGCATCAGTGCCCAGAGTGACCACCATAAGGACCAGCTCCACTTGATCCCGCAACAGGAGACATTACCAAAGAGGCTTGCACAGCAACATCTATCATGATTTCTTCAGTCTCGGTTATGTCGTCCGCTGTAACTTCGTCAAAATATCTCTACATCAGTTTCTGCCTATGATTCAAGATTATTTGTATGCTCCATTCCATTTCCATGTCCTGCGGCAGTCTGACGTATTTCGGCCACATCAGGAACTTTCATTTTTCCAAAGATCATGGATATATCAGTGGACTTAAGGTAGTCCACATCTTTCTTCAGCTCTGCATTGACAGCCTTTAAGGATGTTACTTCCTTTGTGGCTACTTGATCGTGCTCACACACTACTAACTTGGCCTCTAGAGCTTCTATAGTAGTGCTCAATGGTCTCACAGTATTGTCGAGTGCAACCTGAATCATACCTGGAATGGAGCTTTCTATGTTGGCAGTACGATAATTAGTAGATTGGGCAAGCTATCCCATTCGGATCAAGGATGCCTGATTGATCGGCTCATAGCAGGCAACATCAATCATAGGTATAGGTGGTGATGAGGCAGCAGAGGGATCTATATGGTCAGAAGGAGTGGTAATGACATCAGATATACATGAAGGCCCAGGGGTTGGAGTATGCAAAGATGCCTTTGCAGGTATAGATCTAGTGGCCACAACTTCCTTTTGTTTCTTTTCTGTTTGGTCCTTAAGATATTCGGCTTCGATCTTTCGGATACTGGTGGAGGCTGTGGCAGCCAATTCCACATTCTTCATTGCATCTCTAGGCACCCGAGCTCTTTTGCATAATTCAGTGATTAATACCAGGAAGGGGAGAGATGTCTGGCTCTGCTTTGCACGCATATGGATCTCAGAGGCAATGATCATCCCGAGATTTATCCTGGTTTTCTCCATGATGTATCCAAGGCAAGCTGCTTTAGCATGACGAAGGATTGATTCATTTGATGATGGCATAAATGTGTTGCTGATGAATCTAAACTAGTATCGTGCAGCTAGATTCAGAGTTTTCTTCTCAATTGGAACTCTTTCTGCAAACCATGTCGGAGCACTATCATCTGAGACTAGCAGAGCTAACCAATTTTTCATCGCATCCAGCTTCTGTGTCCTGATAAAGTGCTATCAGTGGTCATTAATCTTATCGAACATACCCAAACTTGTGTTGATAGCCTCACTGTCACAGGCTACCTTCCTTCATCTGACAACCACGTAGTCAATTGCTTTAGAAGATGAGACTAGCCTTTTCCTTTAAGGTACCAGTGCACTGTATGCATCGTAGAACTCTCCAACCCAGCTTAGCATGTAAGAGTCGCGATGTCTTATGAAGATTTGGAATTTGTGGTGTTTTAGGCACTACATCACCTCTGGATATCGATCAATAACCCCATCTATGGAAAGTTGTTTCTCCTCAATGATCATTTTCAGACCGTTCACCTTTGATCTATTCATTGATCCATGTTGGAGACCTTGTACTGGATGTGCTAGGACTACTTCTTGCTCCGGACCTGGAGGAGTTAAACTAGTGGATTGACTATCTCTTATCCGATATGGATCATGTATCCTTTTGGATCGTAACTCAGCCTTCCTTGCCTCTGCTTGGTATTCTTCGTCAAACTGTGTACTCTAAAAGTTATATGTGGGTGGCTCTGTGGTGTAGAAGCATGTGTTGTCAGAGCTTGCATCGGTTAATTTGAGGGCTTTGCCATTCCCCTTACTTTTTAAAGTTGTGGTAGCCTTGCCCCTGGGTGGAGGTTCATTTTCACTGATCACGATTCTTTTCACCCTTCCTCTGGTCTATTGTTTGGCCATATCTGCCAAATGTTAGAGAGAACAGTTAGTAATTACAGTGTAGCACAAAATTGCAGACAGACTCTCCGATCTAATCAGTGAATCGCCAAACCTCTTTGGCGATCATGACTATGTCCGCCGAAAGTTACAGAGCCACAACACTTTAGATATCAAAAAAATGGCGATTAAGGTCTAGTAGGCCAACCGCCAAATGATTCGGCGTGCTCAACTCAGCTCGCCGACTGACTTAACTTGCCTGAGATTCAACTCACTTTTCAAAGTCGATGGTACAAACCTCAAAAACAAAATTAAACTATGCATTAATGAAATTCAGCACAGACCCATAACACCCATTCACTGTCAACACCCATTATGCATAGTTTTCCACATTTAGATACAAGGTAAGTATAGTGAAAATGGAATTCGAACAGTAAAAGCAAATAGGCCCCAATTTACAAATCAGAAGCAGGCACTCTAAAATTTCTACTGATATCATAGAGATCTAACATGCATTAATGGACACCTATATTGCAAATGAGGTTGAACTCTTCAAAAGTGAATGGGCGTTTTTTAGAAACTAACCTTTTTGCTGAGTAAAGAAACTTGTAATGTTAGGCGGCAGCGAAAATCCTAGTTCCAAGCGCTAATCCATGACTAACATACTAATTTAAGGTGATAAAATCTAAATTACTACCTTGGTGTAAAGTTATGGAGTTTGAAAGAGAGAAAGAATGAAGAAGTGTGATTGTTGGCAATATACATTGTTCAATTTGTGTCCATTTGGTGACGTTAGTCGCACTCGCAAACCAACTCGGCGATTTACCAAGAGGTCATTTATCTCGTCGCTTTTTGAAATCTTCAATTTTTAGGGGGTGAATTCGACGGTCTGCATCGAGATCGCCAAACATGTGGACGATGCGCCGAGCTGCTTTTCGAGTTAGCCGAGTTTTACAGGCTCTGTACAACTATTTTATTGAGCCAAAGGACGGATCCAGTCAGGCAAGCTAACCTATTTGGCGATTCGTGGAATGGATTTTCTGTTCGCCAACCTGAAATTTTCCTCACTTTCCTCCTTTTAACCTGCAACATCACCACCCCATTAATCATAAAAGTAAAATCCTAAACGTTTAAGACCTTGGGTTGCCTCCCAAGAAGAGCTTTATTTACCGTCATGGCACGACTCAAGTCATTTCTCAAGTTTCGTTGTTGGGGTTGGCCATGTCCTCATTAGGCCACCCTTTTTTTTTCTGTGGATGGAGTTCAGGCAACACATGACTCATCAGTTCCTCGAGCAGTTGGACAACTTTAGAATGAGACTAAATAGTTCGTTTCATTCCTTCAATTTCTTCTTTTAATCCCTCCAGCTTTTTTTCTTGCTCGGTCACCTTGCAGAAAATTGTTGAGATCATTCCCTTAATGTGTTTGATCTCCTTGTTCTCATTGTTTCTTCTATTATGAGGGGGAATGTATTTATCCTTCCTTTTGCAATGAGCTTCGACCTTCACCATATTTCTTCTTAACTCATCCATTTGAGTCATTAGTGCAGTCATCAAGAAATCCTTTTCAACCTCTTGGATCATTTTAACCATATTGCCAAGCAGTTGGACTGTTATTGTATATGGCTGCTTTAATGTCGCGACAGGAAGGAGTTGGTCAACCAACATCTTGTTTCTGGGGCCAAGACTTCGATAAAAGCAATCAAGGAGGACCGTACCGAGAATTCCATGATTGGGGCATTGAGTTAGCAGTTCATTGAATCTTGCGCATATCTCATGGATCCGCTTATCCTCCAATTGCTTGAAGGTTAGGATACGATCCCGATACGTCATTACATCTAATGGAGGAAACTCCATTAGCTCCCAAATATTTCTCGCTTTCCCTTGCTTAGATTCAGACAAATCACAAAACAAAACTAAAAATGAAGTTAGTGAACTACCACTAATAAGAACAGAAACTCTATTAAATTAAAAATACTCAAATAACAACACTCCCCAAAAGTGACCCCATTTTTATGCTTATCGTGACCAACGACACTAACCTACTGTACGAGTGTCTACGATCGTCGATAAGAAATGTAGGCAAGACTATGCGTTAGTAAAAACATGTACTAAATATGATAGCTTGCATAAACATCGACATAAGCATAAGAGTTAAAAAACATAATTCATAAACCATGATCAATGCAAGAGAGTATCATCTCAAGACATACATACGATACTTCCTTGAAGTAACCTTGTTTCATCATAACCATGCTAACTTGATGTGAGAAGTACTTAATTCTTAGTTGTTCTTCTTATCCATTGAAGGCACGTCATCTTGCCAATACAAGCTAAGTCATTTTCCATAGAATAGAACATCACCATGCCAATCCAAGCTATCCATGGAAAGGTATCATCTCCTTACCAATCCAAGCTACCACGGAAAGGTGTCATCTCGTTAACAATCCAAGCTACCATGGAAAGGTATCATCTCCTTACCAATCCAAGCTACCCTGGAAAGGTATCATCTCCTCACAAATCAAAGATACCATGGAAAGGCATCCTATTACCAATACAGGATATAAATGGAAAGGTATCACATTACCAATCCAAGCTATCCATGGAAAGGTATCACATTACAAATCCAAGATATCCATGGATACGTATCTCATTACCAATCAAGAGTAGGTATTATTGTCATAACTCATAAGTTCTTAGATTCATTTTAGGTTAGCAAGCCTTTTATCCTAGAATCATTCAATGTGTGAAAACCTTTCACATTCATAAATAAGCAATTCATATGGAAACTATCCCTTCCACAACAATTACATCTAAACCATCATTTTTTAATAAAAGATTTATTCTCAAAGCCCTACAACTCTTACTCATCATATAGGCCGAAATCTCAAGACAATACTAATCATAAATCATCATGTATGCTTCAATATCAAGCAATTCTTTATTTATTTCATCAATCTTATAAGAATACATCTAAACCCACAAATTTTCCTTTCATGGCATAAAATCCATTTACATCAATTTCATCTTTCTAGACATGGGTTAGGCATGGGTACATGTAAATTTATCCTAAAAATATATAATCCTATAAATCCATACATAACCAATGATAACCCAATCATTTGGATCAACTTTCATCAATACCCACAACTTTAGAAGAAAACCCTAACTCAAATTGGGGAATTTCTACTCTTAAATTGGGGAATTTGAGGGACTCCATGGAAGAAAGGATTCAATGAATAAAAAGCCATCATACATTTATAAAAAAACCAACAAATGTTTGATGGTTGGAGTATTGACCTTGATCCTAGATTGAAATCTTTCTTCTTCTTCAAGTTCTAGAGAGAGAAATATTTGAGTGGAAGAATTTGGGATTTCTTTTGGGATTTGGAAGTAATTACTTGAATGGGTGAGTTTTGGGGTAAAATCACTTATCTAGAGGTCCTAGGCCTGGGTAAAATGACATAGTGTTAATCTAATTAAAACTGGAAAAGACCCAAAAGACCCTAACTTTCAGTGAACTGCCCCACCACCACGTGAGGCTCCACAAGCCGTGGTACCATCCGTGGTCTTGGACCAATGGCTTGGCAAACCACCCCTAAACCCCTCTCAACCTAAATGATGACCACGCCCTCTCCCACGGCCCGTGGTTGCCTTCACGAGCCGTTTAGTTACTTGTGGGGAATGTATCATTTTGGGCAGACTTGGAGGGCTCACTACCTCACCTCCACGAGTGTCAGCACGGGCCTTCATGGTTCTCGTGGGAGGTAAGCTTCCCTTGGTCACTAACTGCCTAGGTCCATGGAACCGCCACAAATCGTGGTGCCCTTCACAACCCGTGTAGACCTTCGTGGAGAGTGCCAAGGTCAATTACTCTAGCCCTTGTCTTGGTACTCAGCCCGTAGCTTAGTCTTCTAGATTTTTGAGGTATCATAATTTATAGACTTGTTGAATAGGGTGTTTAGTCAATACCTTAGCATGTTTGTGATCCTGTTCATTGATGATATATATTTCTATTCAAGGAGTTAATACAAGCAGGACGATCATTTGAGAATTTTTTTGAAACTCCTCAAGGACCAACAAATCTTTCCATAGTTTTTTTAAGTGTGAATTTTGTTGAAGTCCGTGGCTTTTCTTGGCCACATCGTTGTCAAAAATGGTATTGAGGTAGATCCTATGAAGACGGATGCGGTGAAAAGTTGTCCTAGATCTCCATCCCCTTCGGATATGTAACAACCCAAAACTAGTAGACTTAATTAGGGCTAAGTGAGAAGGCAACAGGCCAAGGGCAAGAGGCAAGAGCATAGGGAAAGGGGCGAAGGCTGCCCCATTTCCCCAAAGCAATGCCCATGACAATGTGAGCCTTCACATCTCGTGGTGGCCAGCAAGGCCCATGGTTCTAGCAGTGGTGGTGAGGCAGTAGGCTCCCAAGGCTGCCCTAAGTTGTCCTCCTCCACACAAGCCACTTCACGACTCGTAAAGGCTTAGAAGGTTCGTGGAAGAGGATGTGGTATTCCCTAGGATTTTAGGGGTTAATTGTGGAGTGGTTTAGCCATAGGTCAAGGGACCATGGGACTCAAGAAGGGTCATGTGTAACATTACGGGCCGTGGTGCCTCCGGTGAAGGGTGAGGCTGACTACTGAAGCAAAGGATTAAGTGGTCTTTTTCGGTTTTAATCAAACATAAGTGATGTCGTTTTGCCTAAACCTAGGGTCACTATATAATTCATTTTAACCCTTTAAACTCATAAATTAAGTCATATTTTCCAAAACACAAAAGAAATCCCAAAATTTCATCCTCTCAAAATATTCTCTCTAGAAAACTTGGTGAGGAAAAAGAAGAAGGAGATTCAACCTAGGGTTTCAAGAGCAAGCTTTTACACAACAATTTCATTGGGCTTTGTTGATAAGGTATGACATCTTTCATCCATGGAAATCTTCCATCCATGGAGTTCCTTTAAAACCTCGATTTCAAAAGAGATACAAATCCCTAATTGTTAGGGTTTGATTCAAAAGTCATGGGTTCCTTTAAAACTTGATTCTAATGGTTGAATTATGTTATATTAAGCATGAATTGATGGTTTTATATGGTTTTCATGATGAATCCCGAAGAACCCATGTACATCTCATATGTTTTGTTATGATGATATAATATAGGTTTTGATTATGAAATAAGCTTTTTTATGAAATCAAGCATCAATTGATGAATCACAATGATTTTATGATGTTTCCCCATGAATCCATGTAATTTACCATATTTTTGAATTGTGATCTTATAATGTGGGTCTTGGTTGATTAAAGAGAAATTTTATGAACTTATGTATGAAATGATAGAATCACATGAATTATAATGAAATCCATGTCTAATGCTTGAATTCTAGATGTGTTGACTGAAAGTGACGTTTGAAACTTGAAAGGGCAATTTTATTAAATTATGCATGTTTTTATGAAACCTATGTAATGCTTTCATGAACATTAAGAGTGAAGTGTCAATGATTAGGATATTGTTGTTGTGTTGATTGAAAGGGTACTCTTATGAACACATAATGAACATGATGTAAAAGGTTTTCTCACATAATGAAGATTCTAGGTTTAAAGGATTTATCACCTAATTAAAGATAATACTTACATATGGACATGGACGGTGAAAGGTTTTCTCACGCATGATATAATGAGCTATCTGAATGAACTAATTTGGATTGATTGTCAAGGATAGTCTTCCATGAAACTTGAATCAAGTTAAGACTTAACAATTACTCCGTGGGATTAATGCATAGCACTGAGTGGATATTGATATGAGATGGGAGCCCGCATGTTACTTGAGGCCGAGTTTCTAGATGCTTTCTATTGAGATGGAATCCCTCACGTTAGTTGAGGTCTTGTTTCTAGTAACAATCTCATTTTCCCACAAACTATGTGCCCTTGTAGGATATGTAGCTAGTGGATCAACCTAGGCTAAAGAAATTACCGGTTCTACCTTAGGTAATTAGAACCACCCTTTTCGGTGTGGGAGACACCGGGTGATCATGCTATAACTCACATGGTCTCATGTCGTTTAAGAATTATACCCACAATAAGAACCAGAACATGAATAACGAACTATGGTTACTCAAGAAGCTTTGTATATGAGTTCAAAGGTTTTATTGATGATGATGACTTATGTTGCTTATGTTTATGACTTACAATTTCTAACCTATTATGCATGTTTAACTTGGTAAATGACATGATTTCAAATGAAATGTCCTTATTTGCATGTTTTAAATGTTTTTATGCATGTCCATCATACTTAGTGCATTTTTGTGCTAATGCATACTCTTACCTACATTTTTCCCAAATGCAGGGTCTGGTACTCAAGATGGTTATTCTTGTGGCTAGTGCTGGGATTTGATTCTTTTCCCGAGCTTGGTGAGTTCTCATGGTTCGAGGAAGGATTTTCTTATGTTTAGTTTCTTGCATGTACTTTCCCTTTTGGACATTTTGTATGGGCTAGGCCCTATTTCATTCACTATTGTAATAGATGGCAATAATGAGAGAAGTGTCTAGACTTCCGCTTTTTTTTATGAAAAAAAAATTTACACTTGAAATGTGTTTCTATTCTTATTGTTCTATTGCTTATGTTCAGAGGATGATGTGGCTTCTATGGAGTCCTTTAGGGTTCTATACGCCATGTCGCATCTAGGGTTTACTCTTGGGTTGTGACAGGATATTAAAAATTTCTTAGATTTAGTCGATTACTATAGTAGGTTTGTGGAAGGGTTTTTGTCAATTGCTTGTGAGAAGAGTTTTCAAGAATTGAAAGATAGACTTACTTCCACACCGGTGTTGACTTTACCGGAAGGAATCGATAGGTTTGTTGTTTATTGTGATGCTTCAACAAACGTGTTAGGTTGTAACTGATTTCACGTATCATGACACTTCATCCAATTCTAAGTGTCAACGATCGTTAGTCAGTAATATAACCCAACTAAGTGAGTTGGGGTCAAATTCCACAGAGAGTGGTACGTATTTGAGAATCAATATAAAAGCATGATTATGCTCAAGTCAATCATAGGTAAAAACTTTTAAGAAAAAATGAGTGGTTCAAGTTTGGGGTTCCACAAATGTCAAATAGCAGGGGGGGTTTGGTTTCAACTATAGGCTACAACAGCAAATAACACCAAAATAATAAATATAGAGACGGGTTCTTGGGATGTGATTGGATTATGGGCTATGGTAGACAAATGAGTAATTGCAATCAGAAGTAATTAGCTGTAAATTAGTGAATAAGCTAGACTTTAGTAGGGATAAACTTTCTCTCGAACAATTTACTCCGAATCAAATTGGTTTCTCTCCAACACCAATCAGCAGCTATTAAGAACAACCTACGCTTTAGTCCATTCACTCTCTCAAGCTGAATGTGAAGAAGAGGGTTTATTGTTGACTCTCTCGAGATGAACCCATGACAACCCAATACACACAAACCATCAATTCAGTAATCTTGGCTTTAAAACCTTTCTCTCACGCAAGCCAAAAACACGAAAGTAGAATTGCATTTGCAACTACAACTCTTTAAATTAAGCCACAATTACAGAATGAAATCACTTTTAAATAGCATTTAAACTGTCAATTGGCAAACCCAGCAGTCAACTCATCCCATAATCACACCCCAAGAATTGGTGTTTTAGCTAGACATCATAAGAAAGCAGATATCGATAACAAATTGTGTTTCCATCAACTAGGTAAGATTAATATTTTCTTTACAAGGGTCTAAGATGAATAATCTTCAACACCCACTTCTAATTTCTCAGAAATGGAAATCTTCAAGTCTTCCAAGCTAAGGAAATATTCTCTCTCTATTCTAAGTTCTGAACTCCAAAACATCAAAACTCAAAATCCCCAAAATTTATGTATAGATAGATAAAAACTAAATATTCAAAAATGTATTTATAGTTGCCAAAAATGTTCTACGAAGGACCATTCTGCGCAATAAGTCGTGATCGCCGATCCACTCGGCGATTCGCCCTTTGGTCAGCCCCATCGCCTTTTTGTCTTGGCCTTCAGCATCATTGAGTCCTTTAACTTTGGGCGATCTAGCACTGAATCGCGGCACCATTCGGTGACACTCCGACTGCCCCTTTCCATAGCCGACTTTATTTTCTCCTTCAGTACTTGGCACACTGGAACTTTAGGTGAGATCAAGGCTATTCAGCGACTCGCCCAATAGGTTAGGGGTTCATCATGCCTTCTTTGCTTCTTTCTTTTAGCTACCTTGTTCATTTTTGCTCAATAGTGTCCATGCTTTGTTCTTCAATCCAAATACCTGAAATTCAAGTATTTATATCAGTTATTGGCACAAAATAAGCATTTGAGAACACTAAATCTATTAAAATAAAGCCCTAAATGAGTCCAAGTCGTGGACTCGTCAACACCCCTAACTTAAACGATTTCTTGTCCTCAAGTAAAACTCAAGTTTAACAGTTCAAAAAGGATATCTCAAACAGTACTACACAAGAGTCAATCATGATTGCACACAACAAGACTTGACTAAACTTATGCAAGAATCAATTGTACACTCAAAGATTTCAGTTGTGACTTACCATTACCAAAGATTCTCAAGTTCACCATACTTGTTTCAAATGCAAGTTCAAGTTCAACAAAAGTAATCAAATGCCCTCACACAAAGATTGATTCCATATTCACATACAATGGTTCCACAATTTATAGCTCCGGAATCAAGATCACCACTCACACTCTTAAAGATGAACACAATGCATGATATCACTCATAAGTTTGCCCTTATTTTCCAATCGACATTTGTTTCAGCTCACTCAAGATCAAAAAGGTCTTTTCAAGGCTTGTAGCAGGGCTATGTGCAAAGGTATGGTCATTTGGGCTCACTGACTTCTATCCTAATGAAATGTGGTGTGAACAACACTTCATTTTATTTTCATTCTAATTATCTTTTCACTTTCCATGGAATACCGGATACCCCATTTTATTTGTACTTTCACAAATTATTTCAAACTTTTTCTTTCTTTTTCTTTTTCATTCTTCATTTCTTTACCTCTTTTTTTTGTATGGAGGGGTTCCATCTTTTTCAAAACCATGGGTAAAGGGTACTCCTTCTGATTTCTTGATTTACCTTTTCTTTTCACCAAACCCCCAACTTAGGCTTTTTCCCTAAGTTGGCTATTCACACAAACAACATCTCATGAAGATTAGGGGTGAAGGGATAAACAAAGGTTAGAATTTCATCAAGTTTCTTCCAAGGAAAGGCTAAGGCTCAAAAGGTGTTCAAGCGAAGTTCACACACTCACAAGGCAGGCCACAAAAGAGGTATAATGTAACATTGTTTCATAATCTTCAAAGTTGCCTAAGATCATTTCAAGAGTTTGCATCACTTAGTGAACCAGACCAACGAGGCAAATTCTATGTGTCATCACACATGGTTCACGGTAAGCTCATCACACAAGGCATTGACACAAATGTCAAACAAGACTCCACACTTTTGCTAGTGTAGAATGTTCATCTCCACACTTTTACTAGTGTAGAATGTTCATCACAAGAGACTCAATTTGGTACTTGGTTAGTCACAACAAGATGCAAAAAGTTCACATATTGCCTATGCAACTTCATTTTGCCTCATCATAGCCGCACATTCATTTTTGTTCAATTGTGAGCACTATTAAAGTCATCGGTATTGATCAAGATCGAGACACAAATTTGCAAAAGAATAGGCACATTCAACACAAACAAGAGGTGGCACAAAAATTTTTGCAAGGGTCCAAAAATCATTTACAATTAAATCAAGGAGCCACAAACTCAATCATCCACAAATTGCAGTGCAAAAACACAATTCAGCTCAAAAACCGAATAGATAGAAAAAACACAAGTCACAAAAGGTGGGTCTCACCCCACCACAAATAAAAACATTTGTCCTCAAATGCAAATAAAATAATATCAAAAAGTCAAAAGATAAAACAGAGAGGGAGGTTAAAAAATCCTATCTACACAATCGCTCCAAATGTCTGGGCATCAGTGCCAGTATATCACTCTGAACTCGGGCCTCAGTACTCGGAGTCACATCCACAGTATCATCAGCTCTATAAGGGTCAGCCAAAGGGATATCTGCCAAACAAGTCTTCACAGCTACATTGATCATGGCCTCCTCAGTCTCTCTTAGGCCCTCATATGAAACCTCCTCAGCAACCCCAAGGATCTCCTCATCTGTCTCCGTCTAAGAATCAGGATCAGCCACATCCTCAACTCTAACCTCATCTCCGGTGGTAGCCGGAGGCATCTCTGGAACATATGTAATATCCACCGTCCCGAAAATCATGGACATGTCGGTGGACTTCAACTCAGCCACACCACTCCTTAACACAGCAATTGTGGCCTTTAAAGCTGTCAGCTCCTCGTGGCCCCTTTCCCACGCTCACACACCACTATCTTTGTCGTAAGACGTTAATGGTAGCGCACAAAGGTGTCACAGTATAAGCTAGGGGATTCTGAATCATGCTCAGAATAGAGGCCTCGAGTCTATAAGAACATTAATTGGTGGAATAGGTAAGCTGCCCTATTCGGAGTAAAGCGGCCTGAGTGAGCGGGGTCCGAGAAAGAGTAACAACAACATCTCTGGCGGCAATGTGGTAGTGGAGGAACAAGGGATATTAGAAGGAACAAAAATAGAAATACATGAAGGCCTAGGGGCTGGAGTAGGCAAAGATGCCTCTGTAGGTAGTAAGTCTATGTCCTATTCGGGGAAGAGTCCATCGGGGCTGCCTTCTTCTTCTCTTCCAGATCCTTTAAATAATCCACCTCGATCCTCTAGATATCGGTAGAGGATGTGGGAATCACTTCCACATCCTTCTTCGCATCTCTAGGAGCACGAGCTCGTCTGCCCAACTCAGTGATTAACACCGAGAAAGAAAGCGAGATTAGGGGTTGTTTGGCCCGCAGAAGCATCTCCGATGCAATAATGATCCCCAATTTCAACCTTGTCCCTACAATGAGGTAACCTAGGCAAGAAGCTTTGGTGTGGTGAAGAATAGACTCGTTTTGGGAGGGCATGATCATGCTGCTGATGAAGCCAAACCAATACCTTGCTGCCATATTTTGGTCTTTCTTTTCAATAACTAACCCAACCTCATGCCAGTTGGGAGTGTCGTCTGGTATCAGCAGGGCCAACCACATCTTCTTGTTCTCGAGCGTCTTCGTCCTGATCTTGTATTAGTAATAATCCTCAAGTCTCCTAGTGCATTCTTGGACGGCATTGATGGCAGTAAAATCGCACTTTACCCTCTTCCCCCTGACAACCACGAAGTCAAACAGTTGAATTTAAATGCCGGCTTCTTCCCTTGTGATATCAATGGACTGTACGCGTTGTAGAATTCCCTAACCCAGCTTGGAATATATTGGCCGTGAGGCTTTGTGAAGAACTGAAATTTATGAGACTTTAGACAGCTCATAATCTCTAGGTACCTGTCGATGAACCCATTAGTGGACAAACTCTTCTCCTCAATGATTGTCCTCGGCCCTTCAGTCTTTAATATATTCATAGACATGGGAGGAGGACCATGTACTGGCGGTTCTAGGACCAGACCTTGAGCTGGAGCTAGAGTAGGAGAAGTGGTGGGCTGAGGAGTTCTTATCCTAAATGTATCGTTCATCTTTTTTTAGCGCAGTTGGGCTCTCTGTGCTGCTACTAGTTCATCGTCCTCAGAAGCTACAGTCTGGTGCTCCTGGTGCTTACCCTCACTCTCAGAAATGGTGAGGTTGGTGGCATAGATACCGTCACTGTCAAACATGGCCTCCGGTGAAGCAGGTCCTTTCCCTTTGCCTTTTCCCTTCCCACCAGTTATGGGAAGTTTGGTGGCCTTCGCCCTGGATGCAGCTGCATCCTCATTTATTGTTATCCTTTTAGCAATCTTGTGAGGCGGCATGTCTCTACTGACAACCTTTGGTCTAGCCATATCTGCAAATGCATCAAAAAGTTTTAGAAATAGTCCAAGCCAAAAGCACAGAAAAACAGTTGTAGACAGACTCGCCGAATCACTTTGGTGAGCTAGATCGTGATCGCTGAAAGGATTGGCTCAAAAAACTCCAAAAAAATTGGCATTTCACCGATAAAAAGGGCATTTTGGTGAATCGTGGACATCTTTCAGTGAACAAGGATTAGGCTGTCGAAAGTTACAATGAAATTAAGGATCACGGAGGCAGACAAAGGGCCATCAAGAAGACTTTTAGCGAGTCGCTGAGTGCATTCGACGACCTCAAGTGTCTCGCTGAAAGTTATAGAATCAATCTACACATTTAGCATGAAATTAAAGGAGAGATGGGAACATAGGCAAACCGCCGAGTGGTTCGGCGAGCTCCACCCAGCTCACCAAACGACCCAACGTGCCTACTTTAAACCCAACTTCTCAAATTCAACCCCGCCACCCCAGAAGACAGAATCAAAGCATGCACCTATCAAATTAGATTTAGACCCAACACACCCATTACCCATGGATACTCACACTTCTCCCGGTTTGGCAAAATTTGGCCATTTGATGACTTTTGCCCTAAGAATGACATCACCTACTCTATCATTAGGCAAATTACGTCATTTCTCACAAATACGGGCTACTTAGACTTCACCCAAGAACATGCAAGAACAATCCCACAAGATTTAATCAATTTTGAAGGCACAAAAACAATTGGGAACTTAATAATATAGGCATTATGGATAAATTATTCAAATTAAATCAGGCACACACATAAATAATTACATTCAGAGAGGCCCAACACACATCACTAAGATAATATCATTGTATCTGATTACAAAACTGCTAAACCTAAACTAGGGGTTCGGAAAACCAACCTTGCATGCCGAATAATGAAGATTGAAATGCTAGGTGGCAAAGTAATCCACTCCGAACACACGATCAATGGCTCAAATACAATAAAAATGCAAGAAATATACAAACGAATGTGGTAGTGTGAGTTTTGGAAGATTAAAAGTGAGGCAAAGTGAAAGAATTTGAAAGTTTAAACCTTTGGCCTTTAAAATCCGTCCAGTTCTCATCCATTCGGCAATATTAGTCTTCCTTGCTGACCCACTTTGTGATACGTCTAGTAGTCACTAAGCTCACTTAGCTTTACAGGACCTCCAGTTAATTTGGGGGTCCAAACGGTGGACTAGATTATGAAGCTGACCATGTCGGTGATTCTCCAATCAGCACCTAGTCTCGTCGAGTTTTACAGACTCAAATTTCAAATTGTCTTGAGTCAAACGGTGGTCCAAATTGGGATCGCCGACTGATGTTTTCATAATCATTGACAAGTCTTACAGTTCGGGTGTCTATGTTCGTGCAATAGTATAGTAACCCAACCAAGGGTTGGGGTCGAGTCCCAAGGGAGTGGGCATGAAAATTAGTGGTTAAGTGCGAAAGCTAACCATAGCTAAAGACTTTGGCTAATGAAAACATAACAAATTTTAAAAGGATGATGCAAGCGTCAAGTATCAAATGGGGGTTTCGCACAAGTAAGTAAAAACAACAAAAATTTACAAAGATATCTAATTAATGAAAGGGGGATTCTTGGGATGTGAATGGAATACGGGATAGACTAAATAATTGGGTGCATGCTTTTAATAGAGAACTTGTAGAGTAATCATGATTAGGCTAGTCTTTAAGGGGGTTAAGCTCTCTTTCGAGCAACTTATCCCGTTTCAAGCGAGTTCCTCTCGCACACCCACATGTCGCATAAAGAACAACCTCCGCCTTAAACGACTCACTCTCTCGAGCTGAGTGTGTGGACGTGGGACTAGGGTTCACTCTCTCGAGCTGAAACACATGTCGACCCACTTGCACCGGCCATTAATTTAGTGGTCTTAGTTTTACGATCTCTCTCTCGCAAGCCGAAAACACACATATGAGATTATATTTGCAACTACAACCTCATTAAGTTCATCCAAAACCACTAAAAGAAATCACATTTATACTACAAATAGACTATCAACAAGCAAGACCCAAAAACTAATCTAACCCATGTTTAGAAAATCCCACCCTAAGAATTGGGCTTTTTGCTACGCATGTAAAAGAGATAAAGACGTATACCAATATCAATTTCCATCAATGGGTATACAAGATTTAGTCTTAAAGTAAGCCAAGAATGAAGAATCCAAGACACCCAAGTCCAAATCCTTGGAGATGAAACCCTTGAAAGATCCAAGTTCTTCAAAACCCTCTCAAAAACTTAGAGAGAATATCTCCAAAAACTCTGTTTAAAACTTAATAATCTAAAAAATAGGTTAAACAAGGTAAAATTCGCTACTAAGAATAAAAATTGAACTAGTATATATAGTTTTTAGAAAATATGCTACGAAGGATCTTTCCGCGACGTTATTGGGAATCGCCGATGCATTCGGTGATCCACCCTTTGGTCTACTTCGTCGCCTTACACCAGTTGCCTTCAGCATCTTTGTGTCCTGGATAATTGGGGGATGTAGCATTGTTTCGCAGATTCATTCGGCGCGATACCGACTACTCCTTTTGACTGCCAATTTTCTCCTTTCCTTCAAGGCTCAGCACACTGGAACAAAAGGCGAATATGCAATCTGTTGGCGATTCTCCGAATGGGTTTGGAAACTTGCAGATCTTCGTTTCTTCATTCTTTCGGCTTCTTTTGCTTCTTTTTGCTAAGTGGTGTCCATGTTTTGCCTCAAAGTACAAATACATGAAACTTAACGATTTTCATCAGATATCGGGATAAAACATGCATTTGAGGACACTAATACATCAAAATATAGCCCTAAATGAGTCCAAATCATGGACTTATCAAAACCCTCAACTTAAACTTTTGTTTTTCCTCAAGCAAACTCGAGTTCAACCGTTCAAAAAGTGTCTTGAATAGTGCTACAAAAGACTCAATCATGAATGCACACAACAAGACTCAATTTACTTATGCAATGATCAATTGTGCACTCAAAGATTCAAGTAGTGACTCACCAATATCAAAGGATCTCATGCTCACAATACTTGCCTAAAATGCAGGATCAATACTTGCACATCGGTATCATATGCCACGCTCACACTCAAAAAGATGAAAATAATGCATGCCTTAACCCATAGGTTTGCCCGTATTTTCCAATCGACATTTGTTTCATCTCACTCAAGATCAAAAAGGTCTTTCTAAGGCTTGTAATGGGGCTGAGTGCAAAGGTATGGTCATTTTGGCTCAGTGACTTTTATATTCATGAGATGCGGTATTCAAAACACTTCCTTTCCTTTTCCTTCATCATTTTTGCTAGTGCTCATGAGTCATCCCATTATTCACTTCCCATGGATTGTTTGGAAACCCCATTTCTTTGGTACTTTATTCCACAACTTTCTTTTTCATTATTTTTCTTTTCTTTTTCTCTTTCTCTTTTCTTATATAGAGGGGTTTCATTTTTTTCAACACCATAGGTTAGAGGAGACTTTCCTTGCACTTCTTAACATTCCCTTTTCTTTTCATCGCACCTCCAACTTAGGATTTTGGCCTAATTGGCTATTCAACGCACCACAAATCAGGAGGATTATGGGTAATGGACTGGACAAAGAAGGGTCATGTTTTAGTCAAGTTTCTTCCAAAGAAAGGTAAGGCTCAAGGGGTGTTCAACAAAGGTTTACACATGCTCACAAGGTAGGCCACAAAAGAGGTGTATGTAAAATTGGCTCACACTCTGTAAAGTTGCCTAAGATCATATCAACAGATAGCCTTATTTAGTCGATTGGACCAACGGGGTAAATTGTAGGATCTATTATGCATGCTTCAAAGTAAGTTCAGCACACTAGGCATCGACACTAAAGTCAAACGAGACTCCACACTTTCAGTAGTGTGCAATGGTCATTACAAGAGACTTAATTCGATACTAGGCTAGTTAAAACGAGATGCAAAGGGTTCACATATTGTCTATGCAACTTCATTTGGCCTCATCGCAACCATGTATTCATGTTTGTTCGATTGAGAGTACTATTCAAGTCATCGGTATTGATCAAAATCGAGACTGAAATTTTTCACAAGAACAACCACATTCACACACAAAAAGTGGCAAATTTTTTTGGACGGGTTAAAATCATTTTGCAAATAAAAATAAAAGGAGTCGTAAGCTAAAACATCCACAGAAATAGATAAATATAAAACACAGTTTTAAAGGAGAAAAATCCAAATATATACGCAAAAAACAACTATAAACATAAAAGGTGTGGCCCTCACCCCACCACAATTAAAAAGTATATGTCCTCAAATGGAACTAAAAGTACCCATAAGTAAAAGTATAATAAGACACAGATGGAGGTAAAGAAAGGTCCTATCTACGCAGTCTCTCTCTCTGTCGGGGTCTCGGTGGCTGATGTAGCAGCCTATATATGGGCATCAGTGCCCGGAGTAGCCTCAGAAGGAATAGTAATGCCAGATCCACTAGGAGCTGCTCTGGACGTCTTAGTCGGCAATGTCTGCATCACCGGCTGCACAACTATCTCTATAAGATCTGGCAAGTCTCTGAATATGCCTTGATCTCTTCTCTCCTCAACATGTAGTGCTATCAACTCCTTGTCAGTCTCTGCATCCCACATTACATGTGTTTTGCCATCCTCTTGCACAAATCTCCGGTGGTAGCCGAAAGAATCCCTGAGGTCTCAGGAGCATCCTCATCATCTGCATCCCGCATCAGTGAAGTGAAGTCTATAGCCTTAAAATAGTCTACATCCTTGATGCTTATCGTGGCCAACGACATTAACCTACGGTTCGAGTGTCTACGATCATCGATAATAAAGTAACCCAATTAAAGATTTGGGTCATGTCCCAAGGGAGTGGTTTTGAGAATTAATAGAAAAATAAAATTTAGCTGAAATTAGTAACAGCTAAAGAGATTTACGAACAAAAACATAGTAAATTAAAGGGTGACACAAAAGTGTCAAATATCAACTGGGATTTTGTCACAAGTAGTAAAAATAGCAAAAATTAACAAGAAAATCAATTATGGGGAAATGTTCTTAGGGTGTGACCACAATACAAGTTGAGATAAACCGTTGGGTACATACTTTTAATAGGAAATTTGCAAGATAATAATGACTAGGCTAAGCTTTAGATTGAAATAAGTTCCCGCTCGGGCAAGTCACCCCGTTTCAAATAGTCTCCTCTCGGACACCCATTTGCCGCATGCTGACCAGCCTACGCCTTACCCCACTCACTCTCTCTAGCTGAGTGTTAGGATATGGGACTAGGGCTCACCCTCTCAGGCAAAACCTCATGCCGACCCACTCCTTAGGCCATCAATCTAGTGGTCTTTGTTTCGTGACCTCCCTTCCGGGCAAGCCGAAAACACATGGGTGGTTTTGTATTAGCAACTAGAAACCCATTAAATTAAACCACAAGCACTAGATGAAATCACCATTAAAATAGATCTACCTTATCAGCAATAAGACCCAACAACAATATCAACAAATATTTGCTAAATCACACTCCTATGGGACTTTTTGCCACACATCAAGAAATAACAAAATACACCTAAAATGATACTAAAATCAAATGGGTATAAGAAATCAAACCTTGATTTAAGCAAAGCAATAGGAATGGGGAAGACCCACTTCCAAGTTGGGGAAGATGAAATCCATCTTTCTTCAAGTCTCCCACAAAACCCTCTCCAAACTTGAGAGAAAAATATCTAAAAAGTACTCTTTTATTCTGAAAAAAAAAGAATGGTTCGGACTCTTAAAAATTAATAACAAGTTTAGTATTTATAGACTTCAAAATATAGCGCTGGCGGATCTTTCGGCGAAGTTAGTCGATGTCGCCGAATGACTTGGCGACTCGCCCTTCTTCTGTTTCATCGTCGTTTCATTCTTTCCCTCAGCATCTTCACATTCTGGACCATTGGTCGGTATAGTACTGCTTCGCGAAACTATTCACCGAAGCGCCGACTGCTCCTCTCATCACCTTTTTATCCTCTTTGTTCAGGGCTTCGTATACTGGAACAAAGGGCGGAGTCTATCCTTTCGACGAATCGGCAAAGGTTCTTGGCGATGCTCATGCTTCAGTTTCTTCGTTCTTTTCAGCCCTTTAGTTCCTTTTTGCGCCTAAGTGTCCATGCTTCAATTAAAACTTCAAATAACTGAAACTTAAGAGTTTTCATCAGATATTGAGACAAAATAAGCATTTGAGGACACTATTTCTATCAAAATAAAGCCCTAAATGAGTCCAATTTGTGGACTCATCAACACCCCCAACTTAAACTTTTGCTTGTCCTCAAGCAAACTTGAGTTCAGCCGTTCAAAAAGGGTGTCTCAAACAGTCCTACACAAGACTCAATCATAAATGCACACAACAAGAATCAATTTACTTATGCAAGGATCAATTGTGCACTCAAAGATTTAAGTTGTGACACACCATTACCAAAGATTCTCATTCTCTCAATACTTGCTACTTGTGCAAGTTTAGGCTCAACAAAGAGTATCTAAATGCCCTCACATGAAGAATGATTCTATATCCACACACAAAGGTTAATCAATTCAAGATCCAAAATCAAATGCAACGCTCACACTCAGAAAAAGGAACACAATGCATGTTTTCACCCATAGGTTTGCCCTTATTTTCCAATCGATCTTCGGTTCGGTTCGGCTCACTCAAGATCAAAAAGGTCTTTCTAAGGTTTGTAATGGGGCTGAGTGCAAAGGTAAGGACATTTAGGCTAAGTGACTTTTTCCTCATGAGATGTGGTATTCTCAAGGCATCCCCTTCTTTTCCTTTATCAATTCTCTTTCTAGTGCTTCAAGTACTCTTTTTATTCACCTACTTGGATTGCTTGGAAACCCAATTTTTTTTGTACTTTTATTCCACAACTTTTATTTTTCATTCTTCTCTTCTTTTTTTTTCTTTTTTTTTATGGGGGGTTTCCATTTTTCCGCAACACCATGGGTTAAGGGAAACTTTTCTTGCACATCCTGACTTCTCATTTTCCTTTTCACTACATCCCCAACTTATGATTTTGGACTAAGTTGGCTATTCGCTAAACCACAAATCAAGAGGATTATAGGTAGTGGGTCAAGTATGGTCTAGCGTTCATCAAGGTTCTTCCAAAGAAAGGTAAGGCTAAAAAGGTGTTCAACAGAGTTTCACACGCTCATAGGTAGGCCACAAAAGAGGTATATGTCAAATTGGCTCACAATCTTCAAAAGTTGCCTAAGATCATCTCAAGAGCACACCTTACTAAAATCAATCCGACTAACGGGGTAAATTCTAGGTTTATTCATGTAAGGTTCAAAGTAAGATCATCACACAAGGCATCGATACTTAAGTCAAACAAGACTACACATATTCGCTAGTGTGCAACGGTCATTACAAGAAAATCAATTTGAGAAATGGCTAATCACAACGATATACAAATAGTTCACATATTGTCTATGCAACTTCATCTGTTCTCGTCGTAGCCGCACATTCATCTTTGTTGGATTGAGAGCACTATTCAATTCATCGGTATTGATCGAAACTGAGAGTTGAATTTGTACAAGAACAAACACTTTCAACACAAGAGGTGGTGAAATTTTTTTGGAAGCATCAAAATTATTTTAAACCCAAAAGAGAGCCATAATGTGAAACAATCGCAAAGCAGTTTTAAAAACAGACAACCCAAGTGTATACAGAAAACAACATTCAAAAACACCACAAAAGGTGTGGGCCTCACCCCACCACAATAATAGTATTTGTCCTCAAATGCAAATAACGATAGTATTCAGAATTGAAGAAAGTTAAGACAAAGAGAGAAGTAAAGAGAGGATCTTGTCTATGCATTTGCTTTATTTGGCTGTGCATTGGTGTTTGATGC
The DNA here is from genome assembly GCA_029582315.1 of Solanum tarnii x Solanum tuberosum. NCBI lineage: Eukaryota > Viridiplantae > Streptophyta > Magnoliopsida > Solanales > Solanaceae > Solanum > Solanum tarnii x Solanum tuberosum. The sequence goes on along the minus strand of JAJONS010004813.1, from coordinate 17,932 downwards.
ATCAGCTTGATACAAAACAATAGTTCCTGAAGTGCTTCGATTCTAGTTCTCATTATTTTCTTTTGCCTCAGCTTATGGATCGACGTTAGCCTCAACCATTATATCCACGTCATGAGCCGCTAAAAAAGAGTTTACGGTTGTATATAGTCTGCGTCTCCACGGAGGAATGGTGGGATCAATGGGAATCCTCCTACTGGCATTTGTTTTCTTGCTCTCTCTTCTTTATTTGGCCAGTTCTTCTATCCTTTCGTCTCTTTTTAAATAAGTTGTTCTTACATGTCGGGGTGGCATGTCTCTCCCTGCAACTTTTGATCTTCTCATTTCTTCAAATGCTTCGGAAAAGGTTAGAAAGTATGTTAAACGGGAGCAGCACAGTCCTAGGCATCGAATTGTCTCACCAAACCAATTGGTAGAGTGTTCATCGCATTAGGGGATGCGCTGAAAAATGATGCACATATAAGACAAGGGTCCAGACAAACGGTGAACAAGAGGTCTTTCAGCGAGACACCGAGTATGTTCGGTGGCATCAGGCTTCTCACTGAAAGTTACAGAATCAACAACACATTTATCATTAAATTAAACGTGAGATGGGGATGTTAGGCGAACCGCCGAGTGGTTCAGCGATCTCAACCCATCTCGCCAAACGGCTCAACGTACCTATTTTCGACCCATCTTCTCGAATTCAGCCTCGCAACCCCCGAACGCAAAATCAAAATATACAATAGCCAAATTAGGCTCAGACCCAGCGACACTTATGCATAATCCATAGTTTTTCATCCACTATAGGGCACAATTTTAAGGAATCGACTATTTAACTCAGTACGGTCAATATTATCGAATAAAAGAAAGCAAACAAAAATTCTAATCCTACCAGAGAGGACTAGCACACATTATCGAAGTAATGTCATTGCATTTGGGCACAACTTTTGATGAAAGGAACTTACGGCTCAGAAACTAATCGTAGATGCCGATTAAGATGCTACTAAGATGCTAGGCGGCAACGCAATAACTCCGAGCACCAATCAACAACTCAAATACAGTAAATATGCAAGAAATATCAAAAATACTAAATGGGTGAGAGTTTGTGAAGGTTTAAAGTGAGGGAAAGTGTAGAGTTTGAAAGTTTAAACCTTTGGCCTTTTAAGAAACCGTCCAGTTCTTGCCCGTTCGGCGACATTAGTTGTGGTCACCGATCCATTCGGCGACTCGCCAAGTGGATACTTACCTCAGTGAGTATTACTGGACCTCCAGTTAAACTGGGGGTCCAAACGACGAACTAGATTGCGTCGGCGATTCGCCAATAATTTCCTGGGCCGGCCGAGTTTTACAGACTTCATTTTGAAGTTGTCTTTAGTCCAACGGTGGTCTGAGGAGGGGTTACTGACTTCTTTGGCGATGCGCTGACTGGACCTTTGGCTTGCCAATTTGCACTTTTCACTCACTTTCCATACTTCGACCTACAAAAACAACACACCATTATTTCTGAAAGCAAAAATAAAGCGGTAAAACCTTGGGTTGCCTTCCAAGAAGCGCCTTATTTAACGTTGTGGCACGACGCAACTCCTCACTCAAGTTCCATTAGTAAGGTTTGCCTCATTTTCATGAGGCCACCCCTCTTTTGGCACTGGGTAGAGAGAAGATAGCAGTTGGTCTATTTGGGACCTTTTTCATCATTCACACTCATTCTTTCTGTTTCAATGCACAAACAAGCAAAACAAAACTAAAAATTAAGTTAGTAAAACTATAACTACTTAAAAGAGAAATTCTACTTAACTAAGAATTCCCAAATAACACCATTCCCCGGCAGTGGCACCATTTTGATGCTTATCGTGACCAACGACACTAACCTACGGTTTGAGTGTCTACAATCGTTGATATTATAGTAACCCAACTAAAGGTTGGGGTCATGTCCCAAGAGAGTGGTTTTGAGAATTATTAGAAAAATAAAATTTAGCTCAAATTAGTCATAGATAAAGAGATTTACGAACAAAAACATAGTAAATTAAAGGGGGTGACACAAAAGTGTCAAATATCAACTGGGGGTTTTGTCACAAAAAGTAAAAATAGCAAAAATTAACAAGAAAATCAAGTATGGGGAAATGTTCTTGGGGTGTGACCACACTACAAGTTGAGATAAACCGTTGGGTATATGCTTTCAATAGGAAATTTGCAAGATAATGGTGACTAGGCTAAGCTTTAGATGGAAATAAGTTCCCTCACGAGCAACTTACCACATTTCGAATGGGTTCCTCTCGGACACCCATTTGCCGCATGAAGACAAGCCTACGCCTTATCCCACTCACTCTCTCGAGCTGAGTGCTAGGATATGGGACTAGGGCTGTCCCTCTTGGGCTGAACCTCATGTCGACCCACTCCTTAGGTCATCAGTCTAGTGGTCTTGGTTTCGCGACCTCCCTCTCAGGCAAGTTGCAAACACATGGGTGGCTTTGTATTTGCAACTACAGACCCATTAAATTAAACCACACCCACTAGGTGAAATCACCATTAAAATTTATCTACCCTATCAGCAAGCAAGACCCAACAACAATATCAACACATATTTGCTAAATCACACCCCAAGAATGGAGTTTTTAGCCACACATCAAGAAATAAAAAAATACACCTAAAATGATACTAAAATCAAATGGTTATAAGAAATTAAACCTTGATTTAAGGTAAGGAAGAAGAATGGAGAAGACCCACTTCCAACTTGGGAAAGATAGCGATAAGAATACTTTCGGTGAGTTGTCGAGTGATTTCGGCGCCCTCAAACTTATCACCGAAAGTTACAGTATCAAATATCAATCAACGCGCCAAATTATCACCGAGATGAGGCCTTTAGTCAAACCACCGAGTCGTTCGGTGAGCTCGGCCTAGCTCGTAAATCGACCCAACGTGCCTATTTTCAACCCATCTTCTTGAATTCAATCCCACAACCACTGAAAATAAAATCAAAGCATGCACTCATGGAATTCAAACAAGACCTATACTACCCATTACCCCGAAATGCTCAAACTTCTCCCGAATTTGCCGAATTTGGCCATTTGACGATATTTCCTCTTAAGAACAATGTCGCCCGCTCTATCATTGAGCAGATTTTTGACATTTAGCACAAACGTGGGCTACTCATACTTCACCTTATCATTTTTGAAACACACAATCATAATCCAACTCATTAAAAATAACAAAAGCCACAGGCATTTGACAATCAAACATTATGGGAAAGGTTTTCAAGTTAAAATAGACATGTAAACATTCTAATTCTAGTAGAGAGGCGTTGCACTCATCAATATGATACGATCATTGCAAAAGAGTACAAACTATTCGGAAGTAAACTCAGGGTTTGGAGAACTAACCTTTTGTGCCGATTGAATTGCGATTGAAAAGCTAGGCGGCAAAGTATCCCAACTCCGAGCACATATTAACAAACTGAAATGCTAGAAAAGCGCTAAAATAAAGAAAATACTACCTTAGTGTGAGTTTAGGAGATTTAAAACCGAGGGCAAGTGAAGAATTACAAATTTGAAGTCTCGTGGCCATTATAAACCATCCAGTTCGCGCCTGTTCGGCGATGTTAGTCGCACTCACCGATTCACTCAAAAATTCACTGAGTGATCACTTTTCCGCCGATTGCAAAAGTTCTTTCAATTTCTTGGGGGTCAAGACGGCGATCTGCATCGACGTCGCGGACATGGTCGGTGACACGCCAAACTGCTTCGTAAGTCCATCTAGTTTTACACGCTCTGACTCAACTTAGAATTGAGCCAAACGGCGAGTCGAGTCGGGCTCACCGACTGACAGTTTTCTCGCAAATATATGTATTTCACCACTTTCCTTATTCAAACCTGCACTACTAACAAACCATTATTTATAAAAGGAAAATAAAGCAATTAAAACCTTGGGTTGCCTCCCAAGTAGCGCCTTATTTAACGTTGTGGCACGATGCGAGTCTTTCCACACTCCCCATTTGTTGGGTTGGCCCTAGTGCTACTAGGTAACCCCAATAGTTTGTTTTGAGTGAATATGAGGCACTGTATAGTTCAGGAGTGTCCAAATCAGGTAAATCAATCTAGAGTTAGAGCAAACCATTTTAAACTGCTTCCTCTCGTGAGGAGGTATGTACCTCCCTTGACCCTAGAACTAGTTTTCTACCTCTGTTATTTTGGTGGACAACTCGTTTACCTGAGATACCAGGGCGGTTACCTTGAAGTCCCTCTCGACTTCTTGGATCATCTCAGCCAAGTTGTCATCATTTCCCCAGCCATGCTTAGGGTACCTACCTATATCAACAAATTCGAAGGATAACAAAACTAAGAATAAGATTAGTAAACTACGATTATTGAAAGCAGAATTTGACATAAACCAAAAAAATTCACGTAACACCACTCCCCGGCAGCGACGTCATTTTAATGTTTGCGTAATCAATGAAACATCTTATAGTTTGGGTGTCTACGATCGTGCAATAGTATAGTAACCCAACCAAGGGTTGGGGTCGAGTCCCAAGAGAGTAGATGTGAAAAATAGTAGTTAAGTGCGAAAGTGCTAAAGCTAACCATAGCTAAAGAGTTTGGCGAATGAAAACATAATAAATTTAAAAAGGATGATGCAAGAGTCAAGTATCAAATGGGGGTTTTGTCACAAGTAAGTAAGAACAACAAAATTTACAAAGAGATTTAATAAATGAAAAGGGGATTCTTGGGATGTGAATGTAATACGGGATAGATTAAATCATTGGGTACGTGCTTTAAATAGAAAACTCGCAGAGTTATCATGACAAGGCTAGACAAGGGAGATATGCTCTCTTTCGAGCAATTTATCCCGTTTCAAGCGAATTCCTCTCAAACACCCACTTGACGCATGAAGTAAAACCTCCGCCTTCACCCACTCACTCTGTCGAGCTGAGTGTGTGGACATAGGACTAGGGTTCACTCTCTCGAGCTGAACCTCATGTCAACCCACTCGCACCGGCCATCAATTTAGTTGTCTTAGTTTTACGACCTCTCTCTCGAGTAGGCCGAAAACACATAAATGAGATTTTATATGCAACTACAACCTCATTAAGTTCATCCACAACCATTAAACGAAATCACATTTAAACTACAAATAGACTATCAGCAAGCAAGACCCAACAACTAATCTAACCCATATTCACAAAATCACACCCCAAGAATTGGGGTGTTAGCTACGCATGTAAAAGAGATAAAGACGTACACAAATAGCAGTTTCCATTAATGGGTATGCAACATTAAGTCTTAAAATAGGCCAAGAATGAAGAATCCAATAGACCCAAGTCCAAATCCTTGGAGATGAAACCCTTGAAAGCTCCAAGTTCTTCAAAACCCTCTCCAAAACTGAGAGAATATCTCCAAAAACTTTATTCAAAACTTAATAATCCAAAAACTAGGTAAAACAAGGTAAAATTTGCTACTAAGAATAAAAATTGAACTAGTTTTATAGTTTTCAGAAAATGTGCTACGAAGGATCTTTCTGCGACATTACTGGGAATTGTCGATGCATTCGGCGATCTGCCATTTGGTTTACTTCGTCGCCTTTCATAGTTGACTTCAGCATCTTTGTGTCCTAGATAATTGGGTGATGTAGCATTTCTTTGCGGAGTCATTTATCGCGACGTCGACTGCTCCTTTTCACCGCCGATTTTCTTCTTTCCTACTGGAACAAAAGGAGAATATGTGATCTGTTGGCGATTCACAGACTGGTCTTTCTTTTAAGCAACCTGAACTTTTCAAACACAATCCACACTTTAACCTGCACAATCAACACACCATTATTTCCAAGATAAAAAACTAAAGTGATAAACACTTGGGTTGCCTCCCAAGAACCGCCTTAGTTAACATTGTGGCACGACGCAAGTCCACCCTTAAACCTCATTCTTGGGGTTGGCCATAGGGTCACTATGAAACCCCCCCCCCTTTAGTCCTGGGTTTAGATGAGACGACATATGACCCATTTGGGTCTGCAACTGCTTGATCAATACTGAATGGGAGGTAACGGTCTAGCTAAGGGTGGACACATATTCTTTCATTTCTTTCAAAATCTTGTCCGACCCCTCAACTTTTTTGAGGATATGAGACAACATATTCTTTGATTGACCACCTTACGAATCCTTTGGCTTTTGACGCTCGTGGGGAGGGACATACCTATCCTTCTACACATCCTTCCGATTGGGATTTCGATATCTCCATTTTTTATCACGATCCTTCCAAACTTCATCGCTATTCCAACCTTGGTTACCACCCTGCCTCAGATTTTTTGAGCAATAACCACCACCTTGGTTGGCTAGGAAATTCACCTCTTCATTGTACAAACTCTCAAACATGGCTTCATCAAGGTTAACACACCCAACGCCTATGGAATTGACACTTCGACCACCAGCTCCCATGACATTCTTAGACAAAATGTCAAGTTGTGTCATGATATTGGCCATGTTTTGGTCTCTCTCTTGGTCTTTCTCCATCTGCTCTTTAGTCAATTTGAATGTGAGATGAGAGATCTGATCTTCACAGGTGTACCAAGACCGATTGATTTTAGTCAGGCCATCCAAGAGCTGAGTCGCTATCACATAAGGCTACTGCATCAAACCTCGAGGAGAAAGTTGGTTAGCAACACCGTTGTTTACCGAGTGTAGGCTTTGGTAAAAATACTGTAGCAACACGCTATTACGCAAGCCATGAGTTGGACATTGTAGAACCAACTTCTTGAATCACAACCAAGTCTCATGAATTGGCTCACCCTCCAACCGCTTAAAGCTCTGAATGTTGTCCTGAAGAGTCATCATCTTTGAAAGAGGGAAAAATCGCACTTTAAATGCGGTGACCAACTCCTCCCACGAAGTGATTGATCCACATGGAAATTCAGCCAACCACTTACATGCTTCTCCCATCAAAGATAATGGGAACAATCTCAACCTGACTGATTCTTGGGATATATCCTTAAAGGATAACGGTCCGCAAAAATCCACGAAGTTTCTAATGTGCTCATTGGGATCCTCATGAGCTAATCCACTGAACAACCCTTTCAATTACAAGAGCTGCAACATAGTACTTGTGATATGGAACACCGCATTTCCTTCGGCCGAAGGCAAGCGAATGGCACCAATTCCTCCCATAAGATGGGGGTCTTTATCATTCGGCTCATTGACATCATTGAGATTTTCGATGTCCTCTTGGTGGCCTACTTGGCTACTATTGCTTCCATTCACACTGTTTCAACACACAAACAAACAAAACAAAACTAAAATTAAGTAAGTTCAACTATAACTAACAAGAACAAAATTCAACTTAATTAAAAACTGTCAAATACCAGTACTCCCAGGCAGCGATGCCATTTTGATTTCACGTATAAGGACAATTTATCCAATTCTAAGTGTCAACGATCGTTAGACAATAATATAACCCAACTAAGTGAGTTGGGGTTGAATCCCACAGGGGGTGGTATGTATTTGAGAATCAATAAAAAAGCATGAATATGCTCAAGTCAATCATAGGTAAAAACATTTAGGAATAAAAGCATGGTTCAAGTTTGGGGTTACACAAGTGCCAAATAACAAGGGGGGTTTGGTTTCAACTATTAGCTACAACAATAAATAACACGAAAATAACAAATATAGAGATTGATTCTTGGGATGTGATTGGAATATGGGCTAAGGTAGACAAATAGGTAATTGCAATCAATAGTAAATATCTGTAAATAAGTGAATAAGGTAGATTTTAGTGGGGATAAACTTTTTGTCGAACAATTTACCCCGAATCAAATTGGTTTCTCTCGAACACCAATTAGCAACAATTAAGAACAACTTATACTTTAGTCTTTTCACTCACTCGAGCTGAATGTGTGGAAGAGGGTTTAGGATTCACTCTCTCAAGCTGAACCCATGACAACCCAGTACCCAACGACCATCAATTCAGTAATCTTGGTTTTAAAACCTCTCTCTCGAGTAAGCCAAAAACACAAAAGTAGAGTTGCATTTGCAAGTATAGCCCTTTAAATTAAGCCACAATTACTGAATGAAATCACTTTTAAACAACATTTAAACTATCAATTAGCAATACCCAGCAGTCAACTCAACCAATAATCACATAATCACACCCCAAAAATTAGAGTTTTAGCAAGACATCATAAAAAGGTAGATATCGTTACCAAATTGTGTTTCCATCAATAGGGTAATATTAATATTGTCTTTACAGAGGTCTAAGATGAAGAATCTTCAACACCCACTTCCAATTTCTCAAAAATTGAAATGGTTAAGTCTTCCAAGCTAAGGAAATATTGTCTCTCTATTCTAAGTTCTCAACTACAACACTTGAAAACTTAAAATCCCCAACATTTATGTCTAAATAGATAAAAGCTAAATATTCAAAAACATATTTACAGTCACCAAAAATGTGCTGTGAAGGACCATTTGGTGTAATAAGTCGGGATCGCCGATCCATTCAGCGATTCGCCCTTTGGTCAGCTCCATCACCTTTTTACCTTGGCCTTCAGCATCATTGAGTTTTGTATCTTTGGGCGATCTAGCACTGCATCTCGAAACCGTTCGGCGACACGCCGAGTGTTCCTTTCCATCGCCAACTTGATTTTCTCCTTCAAGACTTGGCACAGTGAAACTTTAGGTAGGGTAAAGGCTATTCGGCGACTCCCCAATGGGTTAAGCGATCATAAGACCTTTTTTTCTTCTCTTTTTCAGCTGCCTTGTTCCTTTTTGCTCAATAGTGTGCATGCTTTGTTCTTCAATCCAAATACCTGAAATTCAAGGATTTACATTAGTTATTGGAACAAACTAAGCATTTGAGGACACTAAATCTATTAAAATAAAGCCCTAAATGAGTCCAAATCATGGACTCATCAGTAACCTTATGCGAAATGGGAAAGTTATTGCCTATGCCTCGAGGCAACTTATGTTGCCTGAAAAGAATGATCTCGAATTAGCGGCGGTTTTGTTTCCTTTAAAAATTTGGAGGCATTACTTCTATGGTGTTCATGTCAATGTATTTACCAACTGCAAGAGTTCGCAATATGTGTTTAATCAAAATGATCTAAATCTTTACCAAAGAAGGTGGCTAGAGTTACAAAAGCATTATGAAATGAGTGTTCTTTATCACCACAGCAAGGTGAATGTGGTGGCGGATGCTCTTAGTCGATTGTCAATGGGACGTGTTGCTCATATAAAGGAGAATAAGAAGGAGTTCGTTCGGGATTACCATAGGTTTTCTCGGATCGGTGATTGATTGGTAGACTCTACCAAAGGTGGTGTTATGATTAAAAATGGGTCATAATTGTGAAACCCAAGCAGGGTCTTTATCCGAATTTGGTTGAATTTAAGGAAGAAGTCCTTAAAATTTTGGTAGAGGCTTTATCCCAAGGGGGAGATGTTGTGCTTCGTCATCGAGGTTGTTTGTGTGTTCCCAATGTAGATGACTTGAGAGAAAGGATTCTTTCAGAAGCCTATAGCTTTCAATATTCCATTCACCCGAGAGACACAAAGATGTATCGTGATTTGCGGGTTGTCTGTTGGTGAAATGGGATGAAGAAGAATATTGTGGGATTTTTGGCTAAGTCTTCTAATAGTCAACAAGTGAAAGTTGAACATCAGAAACCGGGAGGTTTGTCCAAAGATATAAGTATTTCTACTTGGAAGTTGGAAGATTTGAATAAGGACTTCATTGTTTCTTTACCTAGCACCCGATAACAATATTACTCGATTTGGGTAATAGTTGATCGAATGATGAAATCAGCTCACTTCATTCATGTCAAACTTTCTTATTGGTGGAGGACTACACTAAGTTGTATTTGAGTGAAATGGTTAAATTGCATGGAGAGCCCTTGTTCATTATCTTCTATCATGGTACCCAATTCATTTCACAGGTTTGGAAATATTTCCAAAAGGTTTTTCATACTCGTGTTAAGCTTTGTACGGCCTTTCAACCTCACACCGATGGGCAAGCAGAGCCTACCATCTAAACTTTGAAATATATGATGAGAAAATATGCGATTGACTTCAAGGGTTATTAGGATGATCACTTGCATTTGATTGAATTTGCATATAATAATAGCTATCACTCATATATTGGAATGGCTCCATTTGAGGCTCTATATGGTAGGAGGTGTAGATCTCCCAAAGGCTGGTTTGAGGTAGGTTAAGTTGGGTAGATAGGTCCCGAGTTGGTACATGAGGCTATGGAGAAAGTTTAGCTTATTTGACAAAGGTTGAGAACGACTCAAAGTCAGCAAAAGTCCTAATGCGATGTTAGAAGAAGATATCTTGAGTTCGATGTGATTGATTAGGTCTACTTGAAAATTTCACCCATGAAGGGTGTAATGATATTTTCAAATAAAGGGAAGCTTAGGCCCCATTATGTGGGCCCATATATGATTTTAGGCATGTTGGTAAGGTTGCTTATGAACTTGATTTGTCTCATGACTTAGCATCAGTGCATCTAGTTTTTCATGTCTCCTTGTTGAAGAAATGTGTTAGTGATCCAACATCTATAGTGCTATAGGAGAGTCTTGGCATAAAGGATAGTCTTTCTTATGAAGAAGTTCTTGTTGAGATCTTAGACCGACAAGTGCAAAAGTTGAGAAACATAGAAATTTCTTCGGTGAAAGTTCTTTTGATGAATCGCATAGTTGAGGGTGCTATTTTGGAAGCCAAGGCCGATATGATATCCCCTTATCCTCATCTCGTTCCCTCCGTCCCTACTCTAGCTTGAGGTATTTAGTTCCTTATGGTTTACACTTTTGGTGTCATGTGTCTTACGTATTCCCATGATTTCCTCATTTATACATGTTCATGAAAAAGCTAGATTTTTTAGAAATGAGTTAGTTGATTGATTTTTTCATGCTTATGTGTATTTGAGTATGAGTTGCATATAGAGCTTATGACATGATGTGTTGAACATGCTTTAGCTTGGAGTTGATGTTTCCTCCTCGGGTATGTGCATTAGGTGATTGCATTCATGTTGGGCTGATAGATTTGAGTTCCTACCTTCTATGGTGTCTTCCATTCGACGACAAATGTTCCAAGGGGGATAAATTGTAAGACCTCGGGTTCAAAAATGGAGAAAATTTCAGTTTTTTCAGAATATCATGCCAATACGAAAACAGAAATGGTCTGTGGTCTGTCACACGGACCATAGATAGGGGGTGTGGTTGGCCAGTCCAGTTTCCAAAATAGTCAAAGATCCAGTTCTTTTATATGGTTCACCAGGATGGCCCGTTGTCCTATCCACGATTCCTAGGTAGGTCTCTAGGTGAGTCCCAGACTTATAGAAATAGAAGTGTCCAAAGTCAGTCACATGGTCAATCAGGGGAACCACGGACCGTGCATAGGTCCTATCAGTCAAAGATCTAGGAATCAATTCCTTAACCCAACGACGGTTGACCAAGGCATCCCATACGTGGACCCACATACCGTAGGTCTCCACTGTTAACGGGGTAGGCAGTTATTTTATCGAGGGTTTTTGGGTCTTTTCCATAATAATTTTAATTCAATATCATATTGTTTTGCCCTTGATTAGAAATTTAATATAAAAAGAATTCACCGAAATCTCGTAATTCAATTCAATCTCTCAATTTACCAAACAAAAAGAAAATCAAGTTCCTTTTACCCAAAATATCTCTCTGTAAAACAATAAGAAGAAGGAATCAACCTAGGGTTTCAAGATCAAGTCTTCAATTCAGCAAATTGCTCAAGGGATTTAAGTACTAAGATATGATAGTCTTCATTTATGCAGACCTTTCCTCGATAGAATCCCCAAATTTCCCCAATTTTGAAGTTAGAAATTGCAAAATCAAGTAAGGGTTTTCTTCTATGTTTTAGGTTCCTTTCAATATTGATTACTTGATTATTTTATGCAGTAATAAGAATGGATTGAGATAATTCAATGATTTTAAGATGAATCCCTATGAACCCATGCATACCCAATGTTTTCAAAGCTACGATTATATATGGGCTTGTAGCCATAAAAGAACAAGTTTATGAAGATATGCATGTTCTTTATGCTCAAGACGAAGTTATGATTTAAGATTCTTTGAGATTAAAGCTTGTATGTGATGTTATTTTTGTGCAATGATTTCTCGCATATCACTCAATACATAAATGCAAAAGGGCTTTCTCACATAAGAATTCTTAACAGTTGAAAGGTTTTCTCAACTAACATAGAATCAAGTTTAGGAGCAATTCTAAAGAAGTTAGCTTTGATTGGCTAGTTGAATTGCCTTCAATAAAAGATAAGTCAAGTAAAGAATTATGACTATTCTGTGGGATTTATGCTTAGCACCGATAGGATATTGTGATGGAAGATCTCCCATAGCTAGAGGTTAGGTTTCTAGTAGCAATCTACTTATCACATACCTATGTGCCACCATTGGAAGATAGTCTTATATAGACATTAGCAAGTAGATCCACGTACGCTAGAAGTTAAGGTTCTTTCCTTGGCAAGTGAGAACGCACCTTTTCGGTGTAGGGTAGACACCGAATTCCATGTTATATCACACATGGTATCTATGTCAGATAAGGCAAATTCCCATATTAAAGATTAACTGAGGTTGCTTAAAGAAGTTTTTTTTACAAGTATTCAAAAAAGAAGTTTTACTTGCATTTGACCATGACTATTATGATGTTTTCTAACCTTTTTGTTATGGTTTTAAACTTGGTCTTTGCATGAGCATGAAAAGGTCCCTTTTATCATGATTTATACCTCTATGCATTGCTATCATAATTGTTACATATTTGTACTAATGCAGAATCTTGCCTACATTGTTTTCTCCAATTTAATATCCGATGTCACAGGTTCTCATCCCCATACTTAGAAGTCACCTTGATCGTACTTAGTAGTGGTAAGTCCTCATGTTTTGAGGACCGAACCTTTTATCTCTTTTAGTGTTTACTTACATAGATGGCTTGTGAAATGATCTACGAGTCTTAGATAAGTCTCGTAGAAAGGGTCCAGACTAAGTGAAATTTTAGGGTTGAAATTGAGATCTATGGTTGCGGTCTACAAATCGTACAAGGTTCTACATGTTGTAGACCGGTATCGTGAAAGTTTGTTGAAATTTAGGACTCGAGTACTTGATCTACGGTTGACCAGTACGGAACGTAAAAAGTACTACGGTCCATAGGTCCCACTCATAGACTGAGTCAACAGTTAATTTTAAGGAATTTTTTGGTATTTTCCATATGTATTTAATGCCTAAGATATGTCATTTTGACCCATATTCTAAAAATTAAATAAGTACAATAAGTCCTAAAAACTACCCATTCTAAATCATTCTCCTAAATCACAAATCCTAACAACATTCATCATCTCCAATTCTTTATAAATCCAAGGGAAAACAAGTTAGGGTTACAACTAAAGATCTCCAATTCACCATAGATTTTGGGTTTTGATACTCTAGGCCAATGGATCCCTTTATCCCTTAGTCCCCAAAGATCCCACTTCTCCAAGTTTAATTCAATTGATCAAAGTTAGGGTTTTCTCCAATATTCAAGGATTTTTTCAATTATGATTCAATTGCCTGTTTTCTGTCTTCTAATGCATAAATTGAGGTGATTACATGATTTTTAGTTGAATGAATATGAACCCATGCATGATTCATGATATTTTACGATGAACAAATGATGAAGCTTATAAACTATGAATTATCAATCTATGAAGATATGCATGCTTTTACTAGATAAATGTTTTTGACTTAAGGATGCTTTTAGCTGAAAGTATCAATGATATTGTGAAAGGTTTTCTCAAATTTTAATATCATAAATAGAGTTAAATGATTTCTCACATAAGGATTCATAAGATTGAAAGGATTTCTCACCTATGTTGAATCCAGCTTTAAGGGGTCTAAACGAATTTAGCTTAAATTGGTAGTGTAACACTCTGGAAACTAGTAGCATAATATAGAGCTTAAAGTGAGGGTTAGAGTCATGAATCTACCTCCCTGTACCTAAAAATATAGTGTTTCATGTTACAGCATCGAGGTACGACCCCCAAGGACCAAACAATGGGTCCTTGAGGAAGACCGTAGAAACTAACCTGGACAGTGACCCACGAAGGGGACTTACGCCCCTTAGGTCTATCCACGAATGTGGATGGGTATCAGTGGAACAAGGCCCCATGAACCAGGTCTTTGAACCCAGACCACGGTTCACCAGGATGGGATGTGGGTCCAACCGCAGTCCATTAGTGGTGGGTCGTGGGTGAGGTATGGAACAATTTTTTGTCAGTTAAGTTAAGGGGTACTTTGGAGTTTTCCGGTTTTAGGTAATACTAAATGACGTTGTTTTACTCTAAATTAGACTAACTATATAATGATTTTAGACCCCCAAATTAAGTCATCTTTATCATTATTCTAAAATGCCAAATCAAAACCAACTTTTCCCAAAATATTCTCTCTCTAGAACTTCAAGGAAGAAGAAGAAGGAAGTTGGAGCTAGGGTTAAAGGGACAAGATTTTCTTCTCAAATTCATTTGATTTCATTGCTAAGATATGGTAGCTCTTCTTACATGGATAGAATTCATCCATGGAGCCCCTTCAAAACCTCAACTTCAACGATAGAAATTCCCCAAAAGCTAGGGTTTGATTCCAGGTCATGGATTCCTTTCAAAAAAGATTCTAATGAGTTAATTACTTTATATTATTATTGAATTGATGATTTATTAGGGGTTTTATGTTGAAATTCCCAGTAATCCATAAAATCCCCATATTCCCAAATTATGACCTTGTGATGTGGGTGAATTGATGAAAGAAGGATATTATGAGATTATGCTTGTAGTAATTGAGCTATTTGAATTATGTTATAATCCATGTCTAATTTATTAATTCTAGGTGTGTTGATTGAATATGATCCTTGATCCTTGAAGGATAAAGTAAGAAAATTATGCATGATTATGTGATTTATGCACACTCCTGATAAACACCTTGAGAGTAAAGTGATCATCATTATGATAATGTTGTTGTGTTGATTGAAATACTATTCTCATGAACACATAATGAACATAATGTGAAATGTTTTCTCATATAAAGGAGATTCTAGGTTGAAAGGTCATTCTCACCTATCGAATCTATGAACTATCTAATGAATTATGTTGGATTGAGTGTCAAGGGACTCTCCCATGAATATGAACTTAAGTCAGAGACTTAATATATACTCCATGGGAATTATGCTTAGCACCAAGTGGATATTCATATTAAATGGAACCTCACCCGCTAGAAAGGGTGGATTTCTATAAAGAATCTTTTGAGATGGAAGCTCCCCCATTAGAAAGAGAGGGTTTCTAGTATAAATCTACCTTATCCCATAAACTACGTGCCCCAGTAGGTTACTTAGCTAAATGGATCCACCTAAAGCAAAGAGTATGGTTCTATCTTAGGCAAGTTGACAACCCTTTTCGATGTGGGTAACATCGGATTCCATGCTAAGCTCAAATGGTCTATGTCGATTAAGGCTTAATCCCATTATGACAAAATATAAATTATGAACTATGGCTACTCAAGAAGCTTTACTTAGTATTAGTGGGATTATGGGATCTTATTCATGCATTGCACAAGTATTCTTTAAGGGTACTTATGAAATGATTCTCTTATGATATATGTAATGAATATGTTTTATGACTTATGCTTTCTATTGTCTTCAAATTGATGCTTTAAAATAGTAAATTGCATGCATTCAACTAAAATGTCTCTTTTAGCTTGCTTTCATGGTTTTTATGCATGGCTATCATACTTGGTGCATTTTTATACTAACCCATATTTTCCAACATTATTCCCCAAGTGTAGGATCCGGTTCTCAAGGTGGTCCTCATTGTGGCTAGAACTTGGATTTGATCAATTTTCCTAAGCTTGTTGGTGAGTCCTCATGATTCGAGGAAGGATGTCATCTTTGTAGTTCTTTTATTTTATTTCCATTTTCGGACATGTTATATGGGCTAGGCCCTATATGATTCAAGCATTGTAATAGATGGCTAAATTGAGACAAGTCTAGACTTCCACTTCCCTTTATGAAAACTTTGGACTTGAAATGCATTTGTACTCTTATTGTTCTAATGATTTATGTTATGATATGCTAAGTGGCTTACATGGTGCCCTTACGGGGTTCTATGTGCCTTGTTACATCTACGGGGTACCTTGGGTCATGACAAACTTGGTATCAGAGTGCAAGGGTTAGAATGATTCTAGGATGATGTCTCATAAGCCATGTCTAGTAGAGTCTTCTTCATGAGTTGAAGCGTGCCACACTTATATATCAGAGGCTATAAGATGTTTAGGAAATTTCACTTCTTTCATTACTCTTAAGTCGTGCCATAGAGTTTAACTGTATAAAGTCCCTCTCCTAATCATTCTCTTGTGTCTTCGGGATATGAATACACGACGGGCTTACACAAGAAGAATGTAGGGTGACAATGTGAATGAAGAAGCTCTTCAAGCTAATTAGGCTCTGATTAATCCTTCAGCTATGTCGGATGTGGAGATTTGGTCGACTTTTCAAATGTTGGCTCAAGCTATGACAACTCAAACACAAGCTTTGACGACTCAAGCTCAAGCAGTGATGGATCAGGCCAACAGATATGTTGTGACTCATGTGAATCCTAATGTGAATTCGACTTCTTCAAGGGTTAGGGATTTTGCTAGAATGAACCCTCCCGAATTTCATGGCTCCAAAGTGGAAGAGGATCCTCAAGAATTTGTGGAAGAAGAGGAAGAAGAGGAAGAAGAAAAGGAATAAGAGGGGGAAGAGGAGGAAAAAGAGGAGGAAGAAGAAGAGGAAGAGGAGGAAGAAGAAGAGGTGGAGTAGGAGGAGGAGGAGGGGGAAGAGGAAGAAGAAGAGGAAGAAGAGGAAGAAGAGGAGGAAGAAGAAGAGGAAGAAGAAGAGGGAGAACACGAGGAACAAGAAGAGGAAGAAGACGTGGAAAAAGAGGAACAAGAAGAGGTAGAAGAAGTGGAAGGAGAAGAGGAGAAAGAAGAAGAGGAAGAAGAGGAAGAGGAAAAGGAAGAAGAGGAAGAAGAGGAGGAACAAGAGGAAGAAGAAGAAGAAGAAGAAGAAGAGGAAGAAGAAAAGGAATAAGAAGAGGAAGAGAAACAGGAAAAGGAAGAGGAAGAGAAGAAGAAGAGGAAGAGGAAGAGAAAGAGGAAAAGGAAGAGGAAGAGAAGAAGAAGAAGAAGAGGAAGAGGAAGAGGATGAGGAAGAGGAGGAGGAGGAGGAGGAGGAGAAGGAGTAGGAAGAAGAAGAGGAAGAAGAGGAGCAAGAAGAAGAGGAAGAAGAAGAGGAAAAGGAAGAGGAAGAGGAAGAAGAAGAAGGGGAAGAGCAAGAGGAAGAGAAGAGGAAGAGGAAGAGGAAGAGGAATAAGAAGAATAATAAAAGAAGGAGGAGGAAGAAGAGGAGGAAGAAGAAGAGGAGGAAGAAGAGGAAGAGGAAGAGGAAGAGGAGAAGGAAGAGGACGAGGAAAAGAAACAGAAAGAGGAAGAAGAGGAGGAAGAAGAAGTGAAAGAAAAAGAAGAAAAAGAAGAAGAGGAGGAAGAAAAGGAAGTGGAAGTGGAAGAAGAAAAGGAAGAAGAGGAAGATGAGGAGGACGAAGAGGAGGAAGAAGAGGAGGAGAAGGAGGAAGAGGAAGCAGAAGAAGAGGAGGAAGAAGACGAGGAAGAAGAAGTGGAAGAAGATCTTCTTTTAGTATGTTATTAGCTAGTTTTAGTTTGTATAAATGCTCTTTCCATTGAAGTTACGTATATATAATTTATATATGATTTGATAATTTTAAAATTAACAGAAACCTAAATAACTAAATCAAATCGTAAATACTATAGCTACAAATTAAAATGTCATCAAATATTTGTTATTAGTGACAAAACATTTTGTCTATAAAAGATTAACTTTTAGCGATGATTTTCTTATACTTTTTAAGACGATCACATTTTCTTCATA